>JAJJWW010011977.1:0-22508 GCA_023531295.1 Papaver armeniacum | reverse complement strand
AATTTAATAAAGAGGGAGACCCTCACACCTTTTATTATCACACATCTCACACGTCACATTTCGAATAAAAACTCAAACCGCACAAATTCTGAAGCTAATATTTTGGGATATGTTCCTTACTAAGTTCTGTATGCCTACCAAAAATGAGCACATTCCCTAAATATGAAACCCTCAAATCTACACTCTGCCTAATTCCGACGGTGTGAAACTGTTGATTTTCAACTGCTAATTTTCAAAGTAGTAGATGGTAGTGTTATATGTCTCTAATACGCCATTTTTTGGTAAGTATGTAAAACTTGGTAAGAGGAACATATCCCCAAAATATTAACTTCAAACTGCTACTTCGCTTGGTTTTTGTTCACAAAAATAACGCTAACGTGTGAGATAGCGTGATAATAAAAGTGTGAGGGGATCCTCTCTTTAATAAATACATGTTGCACATGATGGAGCCTTTGGAAAAGAATTTGCCTTGTGTTGTTGTGATCAAAACTAAACCAGATTTTGCATTAGTATGAACTTGTTTGAGAGCAATCTGGATTAATTTGATTGAAGATTGGACTTAAACTTGTTCATCCTCTTCACCGATTAAGGTGAGAATGAAATGTTACCACTCTTTCTCTATACTGCACATTGTGTTGCTGGAGGAAGAAGTTGAGAAATTGATCTTATGAATCTTATGAATTACACAAGGACTAATATTTTTCAAAGTTGAACTTTTATCGTCTCCGATCGGGGCTTTCCATTTTCGATAATAGTCTATGCAAAGAAAACGTCCAAATTGAATAGGCTCACGAAAGAATAGAAGTAACCTCCTATAGTGACCGAAAACTATAAACCTAAGTAGTATTTGTTCCTTCCATATCTTCATAATCTTCTAACTCGATCGTCCTCGGGCAGTAGAGATTTAATATATTAACATCAACAACAAAAACACCGGAAAATTTAAGTGAGGTGCTAAGAGATAGACTTATTCATTGAATTGAATCAATATATCTAAGAAGTCCTGGAGACGTTTGTTTGAAGTCATATAAAAAGAAACAAATACTGGATCTGCATAAGTTGGTTACACTGTTGTTTACTTTATGCTTAAAGGATAGCAATTTCCCGTTTGGCTCTGGGGAGCAAAGCAAAGGCAAGTTGTCACATGGCCAATTACCATATGTAAAGTAATCAGAATGCTAGTCAATTACTTGTCTATAGCTTTTGTAAGGCTATATAAGCCCGATCTTGTGACGGGTTGGTGTCCTAATAAGAAGAGTCAGGTAACCCTAAGTGTGTAGTAATAAAAGGCTTAGGCCAAGATTAAAACTAAGTTCTATTGGTGCATTTGTCCCTTTTTTTTGTTTACTATTTTATGCATCAAGCAGAGTGTGTGTGCTGGTTTGTTGGCTTGAAAAGATTGTGAATAACCTCTCGTAGTATGGGCTCAATAGATTTTCGACCAAGAATCAAGAAATTGGCTAAGTGCGAGTTGGCTAAATCGTTTGTGGAGCATAGTGTCATTGTTAAGGTTGGTTGTTGCATTTGGGTTGTGAGAACCTCGTGACAATTCTAGTATCATAGCCCCGGTTAAGGGTCTCTCTGCTGCTGGGATTATAAGGCTTATCGAAAGAAGTTGTTGCTTTCAAGTTGGCCCCAAATTGTATTTAAAGTGAAGGATCCACGACAAAATACAAGGCATGTAAAGGATGGGGCGAAGATCGTGCCAAAGGTTAGGATTAAAGGTATGTGAACCCTATATCCAAGAATCTACAAGCAATAATCGACACGAAGGATGTCCTCTAACAACTTGACGTAGGTGAAACGAGTTGTTCTACGGGATCGTAACTACACTAAGTGTATCTAGATGCCGCAGTGCCGGCGAAAAACAACACGATGTCGAAAGGCTCAAGATGATGTTGGCATGGGCCAATATTGCAACATCGCCGTTTGCTAGGGACTAAAGCACACACCAAGAATAAAATATCTTATGGAGGATGTACATCACGAAGATCAATGGAGAATGGGTAGTAGCGATGGTCGATAGTGCTTCCAAGTCCTTTATCCATCCGTGACGTTGGCCTGGCATCAACTTAATATTTACTAGCACGGCTAGCACCATCAAAGTCATAACTCGTAACCACAAACCATTCGGAGGTAAAGTTCGCAATGCAGATGTTCAAGCTGGGGAATGGAAAGGAAATCTAGATTTTTAGTGATGGCCATGGATGATTATGACCCGATATTGGGCATGGATTTCTTTTGCGCTGCGAAGGCGTCGCCATTACCTCATAGAAATGGGATATTGATATAACACCCCCAATATATGTTTGTCTCTATGGTGAGGCAAAGTGAACCAAACAAGCCACTTAAGCCATGTTTGTCTGCTAAGCCAAAGAAAGAAGGTATGCGCTAAGGCTTGGCTACTTTCCTAGGCGTATTTGTTGAGATCAAACAAGGAAAGGTAGTAGAAGTTGAGGATGGAATACCTGAGGTTTTAAGGAGTTTGCGTACACGATGCATGCAAAATTGCCTAAGACGCTACCACCGCGGTGTAGGATCGATCATATGATTAAATAAGTGCCAGGGGCGAGGCCGCCTGCGCAAGCACCACATCGTATGTCACCGCTAGAACTTGAGGAAATGAGCAAGCAGATTTCGAATCGGGCCGAGGCAAAGCTATATACAACCGTCTAAATCTCCATTTGGTGCTTGGCCTTGTTCCAAAAGAAGCAAGATGTGTTAGAGCACTGCTCGGTCGAACTCGGAAGCGTTGCTATCTCAAGCTTGTTTGTCAAGTTTAGTTGCTATAAGTATTGATTTCTAGTCTACTTATAGCTAAGTCCGGACTAGGATAGTAAGTGTAGTCGAGCTCTAGACTCCACGGCGTTCATCATGCAAAGACGAAGAACTACTCAAGGAAATGGTGGAACTTCATCGACAAAAAGGTATGTGGAGACTTAAACTTATCTATCACTCAAAAGCCTATCTATTCTATCTCCTATCTTGAGACAAAAGTCGTATTGCTATATATACTTCGATTATACACATTTGTTATTTCGAGTTTGGTTTATCTCGCTTTATCTATTTCTCGAAATATGTGTTGAAAGCTTTCGCTTTGGCCAAGTTCATCTTTACTCGTGACGAAAGTCATGTTGATTATTTCAATAACTTGAAAATCGCTTGATAAAAATAGTTTGTGAATAAATAACCATATAACATCCTCTAAGAATTAAAGTTTCAATGATTGAAATGAGAGTTTAGAACATGTAACCATCTTTGGATATAAACACAGTGTGTTCTCACATTTGTGTAAAAGTCCAAAACCGGGATCCCAAAGTATGCGTACACGTACGCGTACTGGCGGTTGTTGGAAACCCAGTAGAGTATGCGTACCCATTGATGCGTGTCGTAGGTGCAATCAAATTAATTAATACTTTACTACCTAATTAACAAGTAATATAGGGTAGTCAAGGTCGATCCCACGAGGAGCACGAGATTCTAGTTGTAAAAGTTGTCACGAAAGGGGGGGTGTAAAAAAAACAAAAGAAAATAAACAAAACAATCAAAATCGAAAGTTGAAAGATGAAAACAATAAGAGAGACAAGATCAAGGAATCCTTCTTCATTTAAACAATGAATCAAGTTATGTTCTATTCTACTTGTTATTAGTCACAAATTATCACCAACCGTAGGTAAAGCAATTAGCTCAAGGCTAAACCCCTAAATCCCTTATATCACCTGACACCTAAGTTCTCGCCTACTGATTCTAATCACCAAGCCACCTAATTAGCTCAACCTAGATGTAACTTGGCTCATGCATTAAGTTTTGTGAATTTCTTAGGTTGATATTAGTAGTTAGACTCTCTTAGCTCAAGGTCCACTTGCTAACGTTGTTTCTACACACAATTGCTCCACCGAATCCCTCCGCAAGGTCTCGTGTTTGCTACTTATGTAAAGAGTCAAGAAACGATTACTTATCTCCTAACTTTCACTAGCTTTAGATCGAATTAACAAATCAATTTAGCGTGCACTCCAAACAATCTATCAATCAATCATGAATGTCTTTAAGATCACTCCTATTAGTAAAAACAAACGATAATTATGTGAAAAACTTCAAGATAGAATTTGAAAACAAAACTCAAATCATGTTAAGAAGTAGGAATTCATCCTCAATCAATAAGAAAATTAGCTACTCATGCTTTTGAAATTCACACCAATAATAATTATTAAAAGAAGAATTTTCAAATTCACACAAGTAATTAAAAAGAAGAATCTTAGAAAAGCAAGCAAAAACACAAGTGTTGTGTGTGTAGAGAGGTGTGTAAAGTTGTAGAAAACTTCTCTATTTATAGGCTTCAATATTCTCCAAATCTTCTAAGGAGTAGAATCCTTTTCCTTTTGCAATTCAATTTCCAAATCCAAGCTTTTCTCAACTCTTCCACCTTCTCTTCCAAATTTGAGTCCAATCTCCATCCAATTCCTACCCCAAGTCTTCACACCCATGAGAGAAATTCATAGAAAATTTCGAATTTTTGCTCACAGAAAACCGGGATTGTGGGCCGGAATAGTCACGGCCACACCGCAAAAGTTCACCGTCGCTCGGAGAATATTCGACGGAATATTCCAGCTACCCACCAAGTTAGACTAATCCAAACGGTCAACTGTCACCAACTGTTAGTCAGCCGGCCAAAGCAGATGAGGAGTCACGCATGAGTCGCTCACCGAGTCGACCGAGTGGTCTTAATCACTGAAATACTGAAATGGATCGTGTTGAATCACCAATTTCTCGAGTTGATTCGGGTAACCGAACTCAAATTTCTCAAAGCTATCAGACAAACTTGCACAGTGCCAAGCATCTCGCCAAAGAATCCATGCTCTTCCCAAACCACAATGGCTATCTTGCAAACTCCTTAATCTCTGCCTCGCCATCCACCAATTTACAACCAAAACCACCACTCATCACCACCTGCAGCATCTACCAAGCCTCCGGGCCTCGCGTACTCCACTTGAACTTTCCCCCGCAATGCACAACTCATATAGTCCATTCAATCATAACCCGCAACTTCCTTGCACACCCATCCTCGCTTCAAAACCAACAACAAACACCACCACTAGGAAATCCACCACATCGCTCCACCGCAATGCCATTTCTTCCCTCTCGCTATAGGATTTCAAATTCTGGCTGAGTTCAAACAACAACACAAACATCTCCAAGATTCCATAACTCCGCTTCAGCTTTCACAGGCATAAGCATCATTTCCATGTAATTTTATTCAACACCCAAACAACATGAGAACCCATTTCTTCTCTACATTCTCAAAAGACTACGCCCGCCACAACTTCCGACTTTAACTTCTCACCAAAGTTGCATACCTCCACACTGCAGACTTCCAAACTCTCCTCTTCTTTGCAACACAGCCTTCACTCGTTGATCTACCCGAGCCATTCTCCCTAACCTCCCCGCTTCAAGGCCATTCCAAGCAAGCTCACCGCTAATTCAATCCATAAGATCAGCCTGTGCCACCCGCATGTACTCGAGCTCCATCACATTATCACATAACCTTTGTCGTGCTATCACCCACCACTCATTCAACCACAGCCCATTGTGTGGCTCTAATCACCAACACTTTGAGCCATTGCTTCTTATCACAAACTGCACCTCTAACATTCATCTACGCTTTCAAGCCATTCAATACAAAGATTCCCTCGTGCGAACTTCAATCATTCTTCCATTCCTCCCCGCAATAAATTCTAACCACTCAAAGAATAATACCGACAACCCCCTCAGATCATCCAAATTTTGTGGCATCTTATTGAGCATCAACACACACTCAGAGCAAGTACCCATTTCTAATCTCCACAAACCAACAGCATCAGGGTCTTTTCTTGGTTCACTTTCTTCACCATCTGAATTCGACGGCAACAGCCCCTTTCTTCATCTCGATTTCCTTCTCAGTTCTTCAATCAGCAGCTACCAATCAACACCAGAACTCCTCTCTGATTCACAAGAATTTAATTCAAATTTCACTTTCTTCTTCTCTCCACACATCGATCCAAAAAACCATTTTAATCAATTTCGCCATTAACCCAATCCATCTCTTATCACCCCGAGTTCAATCTCTCCACCACAAGAAACTATTTTCAATTCATCTTCATTCCTTTATCCTGATCTCGATCCGCTTCAACTCTAGTTTCTTCAAAAAACCAGAAATCCTTCAATTCCATCACTATCATCTTCCCTTGTCGATTCGATCAATTTCACGATCTAAAACCGCTTTTGTTTCTCAATTTCAAAGTTCAGTGTTAGCACCAAGCTTACTCGATCTCTCGTTGATGGGATGAATGAAAATGATTGGGAGAATTCTCGATTTAGGGTGAAGGTTAAATGGGGCGATTCTGCACGTGTGGGTGTGGGTCTATGGGTTTGGGTTTATACATCCATTTTACCAAACTGATAATAAAGACTACATTTTCGGATAAGGGCTACCTGCTTTGGCAGCCCTTAACTTGAACCTGCCCTTTCTTTAGTAATCCTCCAATAGAGAGTAGCCCTAACCTTGGTCAAGCTCCATATAGTATTCCTTCCTTGGGTGAAATGACCTTTTGCCCTTTTGGCTCAAATTGGGTGATTTCTTCTTCTTTTCTCCTATGACTCAAGTAGCTATAAACTCAAAACAAGCATAAAATACATAATTTACAAGAAAAATAGCAAAGAAAGCATAAACTACTAGATAGTAAATTAGGTGTATTCTACACCTATCAAATTCCCCACACTTAGACTTTGCTAGTCCTCGAGCAAATCAAACTAAAAACTCACAACTTCAAAACGTTCAAGCGTCACAAGCATCCAAAAAGTTATGAGGACATAGAGTTTCGCATGCTAGTAATAAGTTAGAAATACTAAAGAACATATTCTCGTTCTTAATTGTTGAGTGAGAAATAACCACACCATAATGAGAGAATGCGTGTTTGAGAAACGATCAATAAGCATTTCGCCCGACTTCGCCTCACCAAAAAGGATTTTATGATAATTGCACTCAAAAAGACGGCTTTTTTATGGTTCTCACATGTGTGCAGTAGGAATGAAGAGAGAATTCCCGCAACACGTTGAATGGTGGGAAGGACAACTTCCAAAATATTTTTTAAAACCCACATCTTTTAATATTTTGAAAACCATTTTTCGACGATCTCAATAAAGGAAATCAACCATTATTATTATCGAGGATGAGATTACTTACTCACCTTCACATCCAATCGCCTATTATGATAACACCACTCTCACGGCATCCAATAGAAACGTCTTCCGCTCCTCGTCTTGATCTTCTTGGTCTTCGTCTTCGGTTTCAACTATTGATGATAAACCTTTGAATTTCATAAATCCTTAACAATTTGTAACCCTTTTTACCTTAAAATCCTTGTCGCTTGAAACTTTCTTATAAATTTTCCTTCCCCACGGCTCATTCAATAAAAATAAGAACAAATATTTCTCTTGTTTTTCTCTCTTTTTTTTTTTTTTTTTTTTTTTTTTGAAACAAGAGAAATTAAATACAAAAATAAACCATGGTCGTGGGAGAAGTATTTTACCACTTGATTCTTCACAACTTGTATCGTTTTTTGAAATCATAAACTTCAAAAAATTTTCACCTTTTTACTTTTCTTCGCTTTCATGAATAAGTCTTCATACTTGAATATAAAATTACCTCATTGTAGTGTAAGTCTTCAACATATATGTAAAAATCCGCTCATTTGTATGTTGCTTTTACTTGTATTTGAAATTTGCTCTTTTCTCGCTCGCTGCTTGTAAACCTTAAACTTTTCCAACTTTCCTTGTAGATTTTGATGTCGCCCTGTTGATGATGAGAGTGTTTCTATGGATCCGTTGTTGTCGAGAGAGAAAATGGTGCTAATCGCAAATCGAACTACAAGAAGGAGGCTTTCATCCATGGACGCCACCTCATGATTGACAAAATTAGCACTCAAGAGATCAAAGAGTAGTGCTTTTATTGGGAGGTTGGGTAGCTCACCATTCTACCCGAATTTACTTACTTGACACACACTCAAAAGAAGCTCTTTAGTAGATGGAAAATTCTGGCTCTGCCTCACATGATATGAATACGGGTAGTCTCCACTAATGATTGATCAAGAACTCTAATAACGCACTTCTCCCCGCACCAAATTCGCATCACCGGCATGATTAAATCCATTATTTAACACTCAAACAAGCAAGAAATCCTAATGTAGTTCTCTAACATTTCCAAGTTCAATTATGTCGGTCAAAATCTCTATGTAAACATACCTAGAAGTATGCTAGTGACTCTAAAATCTCTAAAAGTTGGAATTTTTATGTAAAACTTTTTTTTTAATTTTTAATTTTTTTGTTTTAAAAACATGCTTAACCACTCCCCCACACTTAAACCTTATATTGTCCTCAATGTAATTGAATCCTCCTAGTAAAGTCAAGGTGGGAAATTTTAACATGATAAGAAACAAGAAAAAGAAATAACAAAAATCAAAAAGAATAAGAAATACAAAACCTATGGGTTGCCTCCCATTAAGCGCTTGTTTTAAAGTCGACTACCCGACTTAGCTCTTGCATGATTCATTCCCATATACTAACAATCGGAAAATTTGAGGATCCACCCATAATACCTGCTTTGCAAACAATAACTCCATACAAATATTAGCACAAGAAAACAATAGTGAAATTATCGCCGATAGAAATTTCCCCACACTTATTCTCGTCCCACACTCTAAGTGTATAAAGAACATAGAATTTGGGAATTTCCATGGTTTCCTCTTGGCAAACCTCCATAGTGTTAGCATCAAGTGTTTCCAATGGTGGATATTTAGAAACAAAATCATCCAAAATACTTTCCGAAGCACATACATTCAAACCAATAAGAGGTAAAGGAGAAGAATCAATATGCAAAGGGTTAGACAAACCTTGCACAATTTCTTGTATTATAGAATCCTCGTCATCCTTAAAAAATTCAAGTGAATTACTTACCTCTTGTATATCGTGGGTCCTCTATTAAACCTTGCAACCATTCTTCGCCGCTTTCTACCTTAACCAAAGTCTCGCATCATCAAAATCATTCGCAAGTTCAATTGGGTCTTCCACAAAATCAATGAATGTGGTTTCATCCTCTAAGATCATCTCTTCAACATTCTCATCATCTAATCGGGCCATTCACTAAAATGATTCTCATCGCATAGATTGTAAGATCTTCATATGCGTGTGTTACATCGCTTATAACAATAGGTAAGTCACACCCAATCTCCTCCTTTTGAATAGGTGAAGGATCGTTATTATGGTCCGGAGTTGGAATAACTTCCTCATTGTTGCAACGTTCATACACTTCCGCGGACTCCCATCTTTCCCTAAGAAATTTTTTCCAAGCACTAAATGCATCATCTTCAAGCTCTTCCTTTTGAATAGGTTCTTGATCATTATTAAGATCAAGGCTCGAGTAAGCTACACTAGCGTCATCAAAAGTCTCCAAAGGTTGGTCCTTTTCAACACAATCATCTTCACTTTCGGACTCACCATAATAAGAATCGTCATCGGTTTCATTACCTTTATCTAGACGTCGTTTAAGTTCCATATGAATGGTCCTACTAATTTCTCGCGACAAGCTCTTCCGAGTCCCCATCATCCTCCAATTTGTATAATTTCTCTGCAAGTTTCGATCGCTTCACACGCTTACCACTCAATGATAGAGTTTTAGATCAGATCTCCTCTTTGGAAAAAGTGAAGGAAAAACACGATGAAGAGGAGTATATTCCAAATTCTCTCGTCTCACACATTACCGAAAACAAATTGTTAGATGCATAACTATCCTTCCATCCGTGTGTTTGTCCACTTACATACCCGTCATAAGGTTGTTGATATGTATGAGAATATCCATAAGGTTCTCGTAGAAAATTTATCATAGCCAAAATATTGGGTTTGATTGTATCCTAAGGATGGTTGGAAGTTGTCATAATGTTGAGGTTGAAAACCGTATTGACAATGTAATATGCTTGCTCTTGTCCACCGTACATGGAAAACTGCACCCGAAATAAGATTCAAAAACCAAGTTAGATACGGAATAGAATCCAACAAAGCAAGAATAAATCAAAAAGAAAAAATAAAAACAACTAAAATCATCCGCCGCTCCCCTAAGAATCTGCGCCAAAATTTGATGCGTGTCGTAGGTGCAATCAAATTAATTAATACTTTACTACCTAATTAACAAGTAATATAGGGTAGTCAAGGTCGATCCCACGAGGAGCACGAGATTCTAGTTGTAAAAGTTGTCACGAAAGGGGGGTGTAAAAAACAAAAGAAAATAAACAAAACAATCAAAATCGAAAGTTGAAAGATGAAAACAATAAGAGAGACAAGATCAAGGAATCCTTCTTCGTTACGAAACAATGAATCAAGTTATGTTCTATTCTACTTGTTATTAGTCACAAATTATCACCAACCGTAGGTAAAGCAGCTAGCTCAAGTGCATAAACCCCTAAATCCCTTATATCACCTCAGGACACCCAAGTTCTCGCCTACCGATTCTAATCACCAAGCCACCTAGAATTAGCTCAACCTAGATGTAACTTGGCTCATGCATTAAGTTTTGTGAATTTCTTAGGTTGATATTAGTAGTTAGACTCTTAGCTCAAGGTCCACTTGCTAACGTTGTTTCTACACACAATTGCTCCACGGAATCCCTCCGCAAGGTCTCGTGTTTGCTACTTATGTAAAGAGTCAAGAAACGATTACTTATCTCCTAACTTTCACTAGCTTTAGATCTAATTAAAAAATCAATTTAGCGTGCACTCCAAACAATCTATCAATCAATCATGAATGTCTTTAAGATCACTCCTATTAGTAAAAACAAACGATAATTATGTGAAAACTTCAAGATAGAATTTGAAAACAAACTCAAATCATGTTAAGAAGTAGGAATTCATCCTCAATCAATAAGAAAATTAGCTACTCATGCTTTTGAAATTCACACCAATAATAATTATTAAAAGAAGAATTTTCAAATTCACACAAGTAATTAAAAAGAAGAATCTTAGAAAAGCAAAAAAACAAAGTGTTGTGTGTGTAGAGAGGTGTGTAGAAGTTGTAGAAAACTTCTCTATTTATAGGCTTCAATATTCTCCAAATCTTCTAAGGAGTAGAATCCTTTTCCTTTTGCAATTCAATTTCCAAATCCAAGCTTTTCTCAACTCTTCCACCTTCTCTTTCCAAATTTGAGTCCAATTCTCCATCCAATTCCTAGCCCAAGTCTTCACACCCATGAGAGAAATTCATAGAAAATTCTGGAATTTTTGCTCACGAAAACCGGATTGTGGTCGGAATAGTCGCCTCTGGCGGTCACCCAAAAGTTCACCGTCGTCTGGAGAATATTCGACTTAATATTCCATCACCACCGTTAGGACTAACGGTCAAACGGTCAACCGTCACCAATCGTTAGTCACCTGGCCAAAGCAGATGAGGGAGTCGGCCATGAGTCGGGCCACCGAGTCGACCGAGTGGTCTTAATCACCGAAGTCACCGAGCCGGATCGTGTTGAATCGCCACTTTCGAGCCGATTCGCCAATCAACTCCCACCAGCTATTGCACAAACTTGCACAGCCAAGCATCTCTCGCCAAAGAATCCATGCTCTTCCCTAACCCACAATGGCTATCTTGCAAACTCCTTAATCTCTCGTCTCTGCCATCCACCAATTTACAACCAAAACCACCACTCATCACCACCGCAGACCACTAAGCCTCCAACCGCTGACTCCACTTGAACTTTCCCCGCAATGCACAACTCATATAGTCCATTCAATCATAACCTCGCAACTTCCTTGCACACCCATCCTCGGCTTCAAAACCAACAACAAACACCACCACTAGGAAATCCACCACACCGCTCCACCGCAATGCCATTTCTTCCTCTCGCTATAGGATTTCAAATGGCTTGAGTTCAAACAACAACACAAACATCTCCAAAGATCTCCATAACTCCGCTTTCACTCACAGGGCATAAGCATCATTTCCATGTAATTTTATTCAACACCCAAACGTATGAGAACCCATTTCTTCTCTACATTCTCAAGACTACGCCGCCACAACTTCGCTTCGTACTTTAACTTCTCACCAAAGGGCCGCATACCTCCACACCGCAGACTTCCAGCCTCCTCTTCTTGCAACACAGCCTTCACTCGATCTACCCGAGCCATTCTCCCTAACCTCCTGCTTCAAGGCCATTCCAAGAAGCTCACCGCTAATTCAATCCATAAGATCACCCTGTGCCACCCGCACAGAGATTTGAGCTCCATCACATTATCACATAATCCTTTGTTGTGCTATCACTCCACCCGTACTCATTCAACCACAGCCATTGTGTGGCTCTAATCACCAACACTTTGAGCCATTGCTTCTTATCACAGCTGCACCCTAACATTCATCTACAGTTTCAAGCCATTCAATACAAAGATTCCTCGTGCCAACTTCAATCATTCTTCCATTCCTCCCCGCAATGCTGAACCACCAAAGAATACCGCACAACCCCTCGTATCATCCAAACTTGTGGCATCTTCTTGAGCATCAACACACACTCGAGCAAGTACCCATTTCTAATCTCCACAAACCAACAGCATCAGGGTCTTTTCTTGGTTCACTTTCTTCACCATCTGAATTCGACGGCAACAGCCCCTTTCTTCATCTCGATTTCCTTCTCGCCTCTTCAATCAAGAAGCTACCAATCAACACCCGAACTCCTCTCTCGATTCACAAGAATTCTAATTCAAATTTCAATTTCTTCTTCTCTCGCTCACACATCGATCCTAAAACCATTTTAATCAATTTCGCCATTAACCCAATCCATCTCTTATCACCCCGAGTTCAATCTCTCCACCACAAGAAAACTATTTTCAATTCATCTTCATTCCTTTATCTCGGATCTCGATCCGCTTCAACTCTAGTTTCTTCAAAAACCAAAAATCTTTCAATTCCATCACTATCATCTTCCCTTTGTCGATTCGATCAATTTCACGATCTAAAACCGCTTTTGTTTCTCAATTTCGTGTTCACAAAGTTAGCACTAGCTTTCTTACTCGATCTCTCACATGGGATGAATGAAAATGATTGGGAGAATTCTCGATTTAGGGTGAAGGTTAAATGGGGCGATTCGGGCACGGTGTGGGGTGTGGGTCTATGGGTTTGGGTTTATACATCCATTTTACCGAATAATAATAGCACTACATTTTCGGATAAGGGCTACCTAAATATGCTCTTAACTTGAACTCATCCTTTCTTTAGTAATCCTCCAATAGAGAGTAGCCCTTAACCTTGGCTGGGCTCCATATAGTATTCCTTCCTTGGTGAAATGACCTTTTTGCCCTTTTTGGCTCAAATTGGGTGATTTCTTCTTCTTTCTCCCGTGCGACTCCGAAGTAGCTATAAAACTCAAAACAAGCATAAAATACATAATTTACAAGAAAAATAGCAAAGAAAGCATAAACTACTAGATAGTAAATTAGGTGTATTCTACACCTATCAAATTCCCCACACTTAGACTTTGCTAGTCCTCGAGCAAATCAAACTAAAAACTCACAACTTCAAAACGTTCAAGCGTCACAAGCATCCAAAAAGTTATGAGGACATAGAGTTTCGCATGCTAGTAATAAGAAGTTAGAAATACTAAAGAACATATTCTCGTTCTTAATTGTTGAGTGAGAAATAACCACACCATAATGAGAGAATGCGTGTTTGAGAAACGATCAATAAGCATTTCGCCGACTTCGCCTCACCAAAAGGATTTTATGATAATTGCACTCAAAAAGACGGCTTTTTTATGGTTCTCACATGTGTGCAGTAGGAATGAAGAGAGAATTCCCGCAACACGTTGGAATGGTGGGAAGGACAACTTCCGAAATATTTTTTTAAAAACCCACATCTTTTAATATTTTGAAAAACCATTTTTCTGACGATCTCTACGAAAGGAAATCAACCATTATTATTATCGAGGATGAGATTACTTACTCACCTTCACATCCAATCGCCTATTATGATAACACCACTCTCACGGCATCCAATAGAAACGTCTTCCGCTCCTCGTCTTGATCTTCTTGGTCTTCGTCTTCGGTTTCAACTATTGATGATAAACCTTTGAATTTCATAAATCCTTAACAATTTGTAACCCTTTTTACCTTAAAATCCTTGTCGCTTGAAACTTTCTTATAAATTTTCCTTCCCCACGGCTCATTCAATAAAAATAAGAACAAATATTTCTCTTGTTTTTTTTTTTTTTTTTTTTTTTTTTTTCTTTTTTTTTTTTTTTTTTTTTTTTTTTTTTTTTGAAACAAGAGAAATTAAATACAAAAATAAACCATGGCCGTGGGAGAAGTATTTTACCACTTGATTCTTCACAACTTGTATCGTTTTGAAATCATAAACTTCAAAAATTTTCACCTTTACTTTTCTTCGCTTTCATGAATAAGTCTTCATACTTGAATATAAAATTACCTCATTGTAGTGTAAGTCTTCAACATATATGTAAAAATCCGCTCTTTGTATGTTGCTTTTACTTGTATTTGAAATTTGCTCTTTTCTCTTCCGTTGCTTGTAAACCTTAAACTTTTCCAACTTTCCTGTAGATTTTGATGTCGCTCCTTGTTGATGATGAGAGTGTTTCTATGGATCCGTTGTTGTCGAGAGAGAAAAATGGTGCTAACTGCAAATCGAACTACAAGAAGGAGGCTTTCATCCATGGACGTCACCTCATGATTGACAAAATTAGCACTCAAGAGATCAAAGAGTAGTGCTTTATTGGTGGGAGGTTGGGTAGCTCACCATTCTACCCGGAATTTACTTACGGTGACACACACTCAAAAGAAGCTCTTTAGTAGATGGAAAATTCTGGTCGGTGGCCTCACATGATATGAATACTGGTAGTCTCCACTAATGATTGATCAAAGAACTCTAATAACGCACTTCTCCCCGCACCAAATTCGCATCACCGGCATGATTAAATCCATTATTTAACACTCAAACAAGCAAGAAATCTTAATGTAGTTCTCTAACATTTCCAAGTTCAATTATGTCGGTCAAAATCTCTATGTAAACATACCTAGAAGTATGCTAGTGACTCTAAAATCTCTAAAAGTTGGAATTTTTATGTAAAACTTTTTTTTTTTTTTTCAAAATTTTTTATTTTTTTTTGTAATTTTTGTTTTAAAAACATGCTTAACCACTCCCCCACACTTAAACCTTACATTGTCCTCAATGTAATTGAATCCTCCTAGTAAAGTCAAGGTGGGAAATTTTAACATGATAAGAAACAAGAAAAAGAAATAACAAAAAAGCAAAAAGAATAAGAAATACAAAACCTATGGGTTGCCTCCCATTAAGCGCTTGTTTTA
Organism: Papaver armeniacum; assembly: GCA_023531295.1. Lineage (NCBI taxonomy): Eukaryota > Viridiplantae > Streptophyta > Magnoliopsida > Ranunculales > Papaveraceae > Papaver > Papaver armeniacum. Next base: position 7,125 of record JAJJWW010011977.1, on the reverse strand, counting down.
AAGTCGACGGCCCGACTTAGCTCTTGCATGATTCATTCCCCATATACTAACAATCGGAAAATTTGAGGATCCACCCATAATACCTTTTGCAAACAATAACTCCATACAAATATTAGCACAAGAAAACAATAGTGAAATTATCGCCGATAGAAATTTCCCCACACTTATTCTCGTCCACACTCGAAGTGTATAAAGAACATAGAATTTGGGAATTTCCATGGTTTCTTGGCAAACTCCGCATAGTGTTAGCATCAAGTGTTTCCAATGGTGGGTATTTAGAAACAAAATCATCCAAAAATACTTTCAAGCACATACATTCAAACCAATAAGAGGTAAAGGAGAAGAATCAATATGCAAAGGGTTAGACAAACTCTTGCACAATTTCTTGTATTATAGAATCCTCGTCATCCTTAAAAATTCAAGTGAATTACTTACCTCTTGTATATCGTGGTCCTCTATTAAACCTTGCAACCATTCTTCGTCGTTTTCTACCTTAACCAAAGTCTCTATGATCATCAAAATCATTCGCAAGTTCAATTGGGTCTTCCACAAAATCAATGAATGTGGTTTCATCCTCTAGCATCATATCTTCAACATTCTCATCATCTAATCGGGCCATTCACTAAAATGATTCTCATCGCATAGATTGTAAGATCTTCATGTGCGGGTGTTACATCGTTTATAACAATAGGTAAGTCACACCCAATCTCCTCCTTTTGAATAAAGGTGAAGGATCGTTATTATGATCCTTGGAATAACTTCCTCATTGTTGCAACGTTCATACACTTCCGCGACTCCCATCTTTCCCTAAGAAATTTTTTTCCAAGCACTAAATGCATCATCTTCAAGCTCTTCCTTTTGAATAGGTTCTTGATCATTATTAAGATCAAGGCTCTAAGCTACACTAAGCGTCATCAAAAGTCTCCAAAGGTTGGTCCTTTTCAACACAATCATCTTCACTTTCGGACTCACCATAATAAGAATCGTCATCGGTTTCATTACCTTTATCTAGACGTCGTTTTAAGTTCCATATGAATGGTCCTACTAATTTCTCGCGACAAGCTCTTCCGAGTCCCCATCATCCTCCAATTTGTATAATTTCGTGCAAGTTTCCTGACGTTCACACGCTACCACCTCGTGATAGAGTTTCTAGACTGTATCTCCTCTTTGGAAAAAGTGAAGGAAAAACACGATGAAGAGGAGTATATTCCAAATTCTCTCGTCTCGCACATTACCGGAAAACAAATTGTTAGATGCATAACTATCCTTCCATCCGTGTTTTGTCCACTTACATACCCGTCATAAGGTTGTTGATATGTATGAGAATATCCATATGGTTCTCAGAGGAAATTTATCATAGCCAAAATATTGGTTTTGATTGTATCCTAAGGATGGTTGGAAGTTGTCATAATGTTGAGGTTGAAAACCGTATTGATTGTTGTAATATGCTTGCTCTTGTCCACCGTACATGGAAAACCGGCACCGAAATAAGATTCAAAAACCAAGTTAGATACTAATAGAATCCAACAAAGCAAGAATAAATCAAAAAGAAAAATAAAACAACTAAAATCATCCGTCAAGCTCCCTAACGGCGCCAAAATTTGATGCGTCGAGGTGCAATCAAATTAATTAATACTTTACTACCTAATTAACAAGTAATATAGGGTAGTCAAGGTCGATCCCACGAGGAGCACGAGATTCTAGTTGTAAAAGTTGTCACGAAAGGGGGGTGTAAAAAAAACAAAAGAAAATAAACAAAACAATTAAAATCGAAAGTTGAAAGATGAAAACAATAAGAGAGACAAGATCAAGGAATCCTTCTTCGTTACGAAACAATGAATCAAGTTATGTTCTATTCTACTTGTTATTAGTCACAAATTATCACCAACCGTAGGTAAAACAGCTAGCTCAAACTAAACCCCTAAATCCCTTATATCACCTGGGACACTAAGTTCTCGCCTACTGCATTCTAATCACCAAGCCACCTAGAATTAGCTCAACCTAGATGTAACTTGGCTCATGCATTAAGTTTTGTGAATTTCTTAGGTTGATATTAGTAGTTAGACTCTTAGCTCAAGGTCCACTTGCTAACGTTGTTTCTACACACAATTGCTCCACGGAATCCCTCCGCAAGGTCTCGTGTTTGCTACTTATGTAAAGAGTCAAGAAACGATTACTTATCTCCTAACTTTCACTAGCTTTAGATCGAATTAACAAATCAATTTAGCGTGCACTCCAAACAATCTATCAATCAATCATGAATGTCTTTAAGATCACTCCTATTAGTAAAAACAAACGATAATTATGTGAAAAACTTCAAGATAGAATTTGAAAACAAAACTCAAATCATGTTAAGAAGTAGGAATTCATATTCAATCAATAAGAAAATTAGCTACTCATGCTTTTGAAATTCACACCAATAATAATTATTAAAAGAAGAATTTTCAAATTCACACAAGTAATTAAAAAGAAGAATCTTAGAAAAAAGCAAAAACACAAGTGTTGTGTGTGTAGAGAGGTGTGTAGAAGTTGTAGAAAACTTCTCTATTTATAGGCTTCAATATTCTCCAAATCTTCTAAGGAGTAGAATCCTTTTCCTTTTGCAATTCAATTTCCAAATCCAAGCTTTTCTCAACTCTTCCACCTTCTCTTTCCAAATTTGAGTCCAATTCTCCATCCAATTCCTAGCCCAAGTCTTCACACCCATGAGAGATATTCATAGAAAATTCTAGAATTTTTGCTCACGGAAAACTCGGGATTGTGGGCCTAATAGTCACGGCCACACTGAAAAAGTTCACTGTCGTCGGGAGAATATTCGACGGAATATTCCGTCACCACCGTTAGGACTAACGGTACAAACGGGTCAACCGTCACCAACTGTTAGTCAATCCCACAAAGCAGATGAGGGAGTCAGCTATGAGTCGGGCCACCGAGTCGATCGAGTGGTCTTAATCACCCGAGTCACCGAGCCGGATCGTGTTGAATCACCACTTTCGAGTTGATTCGCTTAATCAACTCCCAGCCTAAAAGCCATTGACAGCAGCACAGCCAAGCATCTCCTCAAAGAATCCATGCTCTTCCCACCACAATGGCTATCTTGCAAACTCCTTAATCTCTGTCTCGCCATCCACCAATTTACAACCAAAACCACCACTCATCACCACTCTCGCAGCACTACCAAGCCTCCAGTCCGCCGTGACTCCACTTGAACTTTCCCCGCAATGCACAACTCATATAGTCCATTCAATCATAACCTCGCAACTTCCTTGCACACCCATCCCCCGGCTTCAAAACCAACAAAGAAACACCACCACTAGGAAATCCACCACACCGCTCCACCGCAATGCCATTTCTTCCTCTCGCTATAGATTTCAACGGCTTGAGTTCAAACAACAACACAAACATCTCCAAAGATCTCCATAACTCGCGTCACCACATGGCATAAGCATCATTTCCATGTAATTTTATTCAACACCCAAACATGATGAGAACCCATTTCTTCTCTACATTCTCGCACTACGCCGCCACAACTTCGCTCGTACTTTAACTTCTCACCTCAAAGTTGCATACCCTCACACTGCAGACTTCCAGCTCCTCTTCTTGAAACTTGACCTTCACTGGGATCTACCCGAGCCATTCTCCTAACCTCCCGCTTCAAGGCCATTCCAAAGAAGCTCACCTGCTAATTCAATCCATAAGATCACCCGAGGCCACCCGCCATACTTGAGCTCCATCACATTATCACATAATCCTTTGTTGTGCTATCACTCCACCAGACTCATTCAACCACAGCCATTGTGTGGCTCTAATCACCAACACTTTGAGCCATTGCTTCTTATCACAGCTGCACCCTAACATTCATCTACAGTTTCAAGCCATTCAATTAGATTTAACTCCCTAAAAGCAATAAGTTCTATGGAATAAGACTAATCAATGCAAACGAATGTGTAAAAGCACTAAACGTTTTAACAAAAGTTATAATTCACTTGTGACTAGTAGGATATATCACTACAAGCACTACCCACAATTATGCTACTTAGAATCAGTGGATAAAAACTTTTTCAGTATTGAAAACCCTAATATAGCTCTAGAGATGAACGTAAATCGTATTGATTCCGACCAACCAAACAAACTATCAAATCATATAACTCTATTAATTGTGAATCACAAACAATAAAATATTGAGACAAAACTAATTCATTGAATCATATAACATATTGAGAAATCAACTTTATCCCATAACCAATAATATTTGTTTAGCTACTCATAGCTATGGAGTTCATCATAAAAATATTAATTGAAAAGAAGAAGATGAACAAAAGCAAACCCTAGAAGCGTAAACAAAACCGGCTCTCCAAAGTTCCAAGAAAAATATATATGTTCCAAAGTTGTAGAAGTTTTTCCTTTAAATAGCTCTTTTGTTTCCAAAATTAGGTCTAGCCTTCAAAGTCCATTAGATAAAAATCCACCAAGCCCATAAGAGAGAGAAACCCATGTAGAAAATATGTCCAAAAATACGTCGCCGGAAAACTGGTATTATGGTCGGAAATCGGCCGGAGAGGTGGCCGGAAAATGGCCGTAGAGGTGGCCGGCAAAGTCCACCCTAAGTCACACTCACCAACGAGTCAACTCGGCCAACGATCCAACTCGGCTGGGCCAACTTGGCCAAGCACCGAGTCAAACTTCTAACTCAAGCCAGTCGTTGTGAGTCGGCACGCCTTGGCCGAGCGAGCCGATCGGCCTGACTCAGGCCATTGAACATGCCTGCATTGTGCTGCATAATCATTATGCTTCAGCCACATTCTCTTCCACACATCCAGTGCTGTTCATGCCTACAACACCCAACCTGCAACTCAAGCCACATCATTTTCGAACCACCACCAAGATTACACACTTCATAGCTCAACACTATTCCCAGTTCTGGCACCTTAAACCCATGAAATCCTTACTTCCACCCGCAATCAACACCGCAAATCTCATTCGAACTCACAAAGATCCACTGCACCATTGCAACAGCCGCAACAAGTCTTTTCGACTCTCACCAACCCCATTCCTTGCTCAGCACATAACAGCCCAAATTCGCAGCTACGTAGCTTGCACAATACTTAATAAATCATCCACCTCGGCACTTGAGAGACTTGCAATCTCCTAGTTGCCACAACCTTCCATTTCAGCTCCAATACCCATTTTTAGTCTCTGCTGTAGATCCATAATCTCCAATCACCAGCTCAAGAAGACTGACAAAATCTCACGCCAAATCCAAGATCAGATTCGGCCAAACTCAAAAGAGCTCTCAACCCTCCAAGCCTAATCCCCGCTTCTAATTCATTCATCTAGCCATCTCACCAACTCCAAGTAGCTACACTAAACCGTGGCCATGACCGCAACACGAACAATCCGCAACAAACTTATTCGTCCCCCGTAATATCGCCTCATTTATATTCATGGCACTCCGCATCTTTACCAAGACCACAAGCACTTCTTTCTCATCTTCTATAGGCTCATGACCACCACCAATTCATCAATTTCTCCCAACCGATATCACGCAGCCGCTTTCAATGTGTCACCCTTCACCAGAAACTTTCCATCTCCTCAGACTCACATACACAAGACTGATTCTGTATCCACCACCGCCATGATCAGCCTGAATACTCCCTAGCTTCACTAACTCCTCAAACCCATTTGCGCAATAACCAACACCAAATAAACCTATTATCGCTAATACAATAACACCTCCATCTTCTCAAAAACCGCACCACCAACCCATTATCCATTCCATTCTATGCTTGCACCTACACCTGGGTCACATTCCATACATATGCAATTTATCACCATTCGAACTCGGACATACTTATGCTACACACCCCGCAGCTCAAATCCACCAAACTTTAATTCAATTTATCTCATAAAGAAAACACATTCATTCCCAAAGAATTTCTTAGCTTCCTCATTCACTGTACTTCTCGACTAATTGTCATTCACGCTCAATTGTAACTTCAAATTCTAACTAACTCGTGCACAACTATCTCCCCGCAATTCCATCTCTCGCATCTTAATATGCCAAGCCTTGGCCAATTCCCATCGCAACTCAACCCCAAAAGCTCCCCGCCAGCAACACATCACTGAATCGCAGCTTTCACCTTAGCTCTTCCTCCCAGTGCTACCGTAAAATGCAAAGATCAACACCATCGAGTACAAATCTTCACTAAACACCCGCACCACCTCGCACATACCAGCCTCTCCAGCCTTCGCTCATGCATTCTAACACCAAAGAACTCCATTGTCTGGCATTGCATAACCTCCGAAAGCATTTTTACACAACACCATCAACATCTTCCAAATTCCAGAACTCAACACAAAATTACCAGAATCTCATCCAACATCCCTTTCTAGGCCTTGAATTTCAACATCAAATTCAACCAACCCATTCAATGTACATAACCACCTTCATCACCGCAATTCACTTTCGAAGTTTCAATTCCACACACAAAGCCTATTAACACCTGTAATCCTTGTTAACCTCATCTTCCTTGACTTGGATTTATCAACAAACTTTCTTAGTTCCTTGCTAACACTGCACACATTGCCTCAAATCCACTTCATTCTTCATACTTTTTCTTTCACAACAGACCAAAATTGGCCCACCACCAACACTCCTCATCTCTCACACCTTCTCAAACCTTGGATTCAAATTCAAAATCAAAGAAACCCTAATTCTCAACAGCCTATAACATTACTTCATCGTTTTACGAATTAACATAAACCCAAGCTCTTAATTTATTCAACTCACAACAAAACCCTAACTTTTGGTGGAGAATCGATGGTAATGATTCCACAGATTTCTTTCTCTCGATTTCTCAACCGAAAACCACTCTTCCTTGTTAATAACGATTCAAGTCGACCCGCAGAACCTTCTTCTATTGCACTCTGGCTTCTTTATTTCAAATGGGAATCAATTTCAAAGCACAGCCCTCTCCCTAATCATCTTTGTCTCCTAATTTCGTGAAGTTTGGAAATGAAAGAGAAACATTTCTCTCTTAAAATTAAGGCCTGCGGTAATGTGGAAATTGCTAGGCTGTGCACCCCACTTACGATATGGGCCACCACAGTGATACTTGGCTTGTC
>JAJJWW010011976.1:0-34980 GCA_023531295.1 Papaver armeniacum | reverse complement strand
CTCTAAAGTCTACTCGGCCCTTTATATAGGACATTACATAGTGGATGACGACTAGAGCTCGTCCTTTATTTTCGGATACGGCTTGCGACATTCTCGCAAGTGTACATATATTAAATCTCGCGACACTCACTCGATCTCGCATCTTCACATCTTTCTCGTGTTTTGGATGTCGTCATGCGTTACGTCGTTTTACTTCGACCCGTGATGTCTTCGCGATGTGTGTTTATGATTTGCGAGAATCTTGGTGTTGCGATATTGATCTCTCAAAGAAGATGTAGGTATGGGCGGCAATAAATAATGGAGATGATTGTGGAGATCGTTAGCAATAGATTTGAAGTTGTTTTTGGATGCTCGAACTGGTGAGGCTAGTAGTTCGGGATCTTGGCAAATAGAAAGCGGTGGAGTATAAAGTGGCGGAGTTCGTAGTTGTTCTAATTTTCAAACCGGAAGGAGAGATGGGTGAAGCTTTGAATCAGCCGAGAATGATTACAGAGAGCTGGTGATGCGAGTTTATGTTTCGAGTTTGGGTTTCATTTGGAATGCAAGTGAAGTACAAAGAAATAGGAGTTGTAGAGGGTGGGATCGAATTCTTTGATACTCGAATTGAGATGGCGTGACACGAGGAGATGTCACGGAGTCGTGGAGTTTTAGTGTTGGTTCAAAAGATAGGCACGAGAGTCTTGCATTTCCGGGTGATGTTTAGATGGGTTTTGTGTTTCACAGTTGGTGATTGATCGGAGCAACAAGGAGAGATGGTATAGGGGTTCTTTGGATTGGCGAGATGGCGTCTAAGTCGATGAGATAGCTCGGACATGGAAGAAATAAATTTTGAGCCACCGCAAACAGTGAGAGGAAGATGCTGAGAAGATGAAAAAGAATAAGGAAGGAGAAGCGAGAACATGGAGGACAGAAAATGGTTGAGGTATTATAGCTTTGAATACGGAGCAAATTGGTAGCAAACAAATACTCAAGATGTATCGAGGGCTTGCGACGGTGTCTTTATGATTTTGTTAATACGTCTGAATTTGGCGAAGTTGAAGTTGAACGGTGAAAGATGAAGTTGTGCTAAGAGTGGTGCCTATGTGGGCGGTTGCGATTCGATAGAGATGATGCTCATGGAAAGCAGAGCGAGGGAAGAATGGAAAGCGTGTGGTGATTATAACATTACTATGGTCTCAATGGGAATTCTGGGACCAAGCATGAGCAGTGTTATTTGGGAAACAAGGGGATAAGTGAGACTACCGTGATAAAGAAGAAGCAATTGGTGATTATCGAAGGTAGCAGTAAGGATTCGGGTTTTGGTTGAATTCAAATGGAGAACGTGTTACAATATCCACGATGGCAAGTGCTTAGATATTTGATGTGGCCTAGAGACTTGGACTGGTGGGGAGTAGAAAGTTGATGCTGTGAAAATAGGACGTGGAGAAACCTCATTGGTGATGTTATTTATCATTGACGTGTGGCATAGCTCGATTAGCTGATGATGTGGTGTAAAAATTAGTGGAAATTACATTCCTTTGGAGACTATGGAAACGATCAAATATTGAGGCGAGAGGGAGGCGTGCGGCTATAGCCGTTCTGAGAGAAGACTAGGGTTTTGGAGTTTTACTTCTCCAAATCCGTTTTTGCTTAGCTAGAGTTTGATTTAGAGATGTTTATGGCTTTTGAGAAAGCCATGTCACAGCTAAAGCCATGTTAGGGTTTAGGTAGAAACCAATTTAATGGTGTAAACTACGTGCATTTATATGCTTGATAATGGTTTGATTGATTAATAGTATTTCTTCATATAGCTTGGTATCTAATTGCTCATGTGATTTCTTGATTATTTATGCTTTTTAATTGATGTTTCGTGCTTTGGTTAAATCCCTTGACGTGATATGCTTTAGGATTGATAGGTAATGCTCTAGAATCACTACTCATGAAGCGAAGAAAACTATAGCGAAGAAACAATATTTGAAAATGCATGGAATATATTTTTTAAAGATTAGTAGAGTTTGCATAATTAATTGGTGGAAAACAGAAAATCCTAATAACAATTCCATTTTGTTTATTATTATAATTATTTTTTATTTCATCTTGTTAGATTTTATGATATATTGAATTTGATTAGTCATTTTTGGTATTAATTAGTAGTTGTATTTTCACACTCTTCGTGGAATGATATGTACTTTCCATTGTCTACTAGTTAGACACTGTAAACTAGGTATTATTATTCTAGGTTTCGAGCCTATCAAGTTTTTGGTCGGCTCTTTAGGAGTGGTTGAAAAATACTCTTTGATTGATATCTTTTTGTACATAATTTTATTTCGTTTTCTTTAGATTTCTTTTTGTTTCTTTTTACGCAGTTTGTTTTGATTTTTTTTTTAGGTACCTAAGTCTGAAGTGCGGCGATTGAGAAAGGTAGTGGGCGAAAGTATGCATTCAAAGGCTTTTTGCAAGAGCTTGGAGGATCCATTAGAGGTTTGCTTAGCTCATTTTTGGGTATGATTTTGATGATGATAGTGTTATTTGTGAAGTCAATGCTTTGTTAGACTCCACACGCTGCTAGACACTAATAAAATGGAATCCCAAACTAGAACCTCTTATTCGCCCGAGTCTCGACTAGTTCTTTCGATCGAGAAATCTCCGACCTTGACCCTTAAGCCATTTATCCGACCTATCAGGATTACAAATTTTTTCATCTTGAGGATATTAATAATGAAACCGTTTGTAGATGATAGTGGTTCTATGAGTCATGATATTACTGCTCCATTGAGCCCTTATTCAGCGAGTGAATTTGAATCAGCATATGTTCATGTTCCATATTTTGCTGAATTTGAACCAATATCATCCGCAGAAGTTATTTCCTCGAACTTAGAGCTAGATTTAGGGAGTATAAAATTTTTTCAATCTGATTTACTTCATGTTACCACATATTATTGGGTAGGTTTGAATTATTTTCCAAATAAGATTGAATTCAGTTTTAGCTCTCTGTGTACCAATCACTCTGGTTGTAGGATTATCCTTTCAGCTAAACTGATATGTTGGGTCAATCCCAAACTTTTCAGACTCTATATATATGATTGGCAGCTTACTTTGGGGTACCAACCTCACCTTGTTTGAGACCACGTGTTGCGGCAGCGAGGGAAACAAATACCTTTCGCTTCATGGGAGTCAACCCATTAGATTTGTTCCCTGCACTCTATCTTTTATTTTTATCGTATTTATAAATTTCCCACCTTAATTTCTATGTTGGATGACTCAATTACATTGAGGACAATATAATGTTTAAGTGTGGGGGGAGCGGTGTATTCGTTAGGATTTTTGAAGAAAAAAAAAAAAGCATATTATGACCAGCTGTTTAGCGAGTCTTAAAGAAAAAAATTGCATGATGTGATCCCATTTGTTTAGAGGGTTTTTCTGTCTAGTTGTTTAGCGAACATCTCTATCCACCGTTTAGTGGATTAAGTCTAAACATTTAGCTGGACACCTCTAACCAATTTGTTTAGTGGTTTCTTCTAGTTGTTTAGCAGACATTACTCCATATCCAGTTGTTTAACGGATATTTATCCAGCTGTAGAGCGGATATATTCTTTCTTTTGCTCGAGGACTAGCAAAATATAAGTGTGTGGGTGTTGATAAGCACGTGTGTGCTACATTTTATACCCATATTTATATTAACTAGGTATTGATATTTCGCTAAATATTATATTTTAGTGCTTTTTGTAGAAATTACAATCGAATCCGAAACGGTACTATAATATTGGCTAAAATAGGAGCTAAATGGCGTTTGTGACTTTTGGCGCTTAAGACTAACTTTGGCTTGCCATGTTAATGCCTTAGCACTTAGCATCACTCACGTCAGCATATAATATGCTGGACCTAATGATTCTCTATAATTGTTTCAAGAAGGTGAATTCCACTAGTGGTCTAGGAGAAAGTGGAATATACACCTAGCACCATTTTGGCGTTGTATGATAAATCTAATCAAGTCTCAAGCACGTGCACCACTAATGGGGATACAAAACAAATAGTGAGACGTGAATGAAGCCAAGCTTTGATTTCAACTGGTGGTACTGTCAAGTGTGGGTCTTGTCTAAAATGAATGATAATTCAATATGTGGAATTGGTGAAGGAAGATGATTAGCTGGACAAGGAATTGAATCTGGTGGATGAACTTGAGAAATATGTTGGCTGGATATTCGTGAATGATGGGTTTTGAGAAGAATTTGAAGGCAAGGGTACTGAGAACAGTCGTGAATTAAGATGAAAGCTATCCCTCCACAGAATGATATGAGTGTCGAACAACAACAATATGGATGGAATTCTGGGCAGCATTAAAACAAAGACGTAAAGAAGACGAAACGAAGCTTGCATGGAGAATTTGTTGAATATTTGGAAGCATCATATGGTGTTCACTTCAACGATAAAGCAGCAGCTCTTGGAATAGGGTTCTGGCAGTGATTGATGTTTTGAATCGGTGGAGAATGGGATACTGCATTCGGTGAAGTTGGTGGCTAGATGGACCGAGAATGGTGGCAGTGGTGGTTAACAGCTCTACAGACGTAATGGAGATGAGTATGCAGATGGTGCTGGTTTGTTGTGGAGGAAAAGTTACAGTCAGTTGTGGCTGTATACAGATCGTAGGCAAGGAACTGTGGTCGGGAGCAATGGCTAGTTGGTGTTAACCTGTCAGTGGCCCGAGCTTGAGAACAATATAAGTGAGTTGGCTGTTGTTACCGGTGGAGGAGAATGCAAGATGGTGTTGGCTCGAGTGTGAATTACAAGGAAAAGAAGATGTAGGTATGGGCAGCAGCAAAGAATGGAGATGATTGTGGAGATCGTTAGCAACAGATTTATGGTTGTTTTTTGGATGCTCGAACTGGTGACTGGTGGTGGAGGCTAGTAGTTCAGGAACTTGGCAAATAGAAGCTGGTGGAGTATAAAGTGGCCGGAGTTCGTAGTTGTTCGAATTTTCAAACGGAAGGAGATGGACTGAAGCTTTGAATCAACCGAGAGATGATCACAGAGAGCTGGTGGTGCGAGTTTATGTTCGAGTTTGGGTTTCATTTGGAATGCAAACTGAAGTACAAAGAAATAGGAGTTGTATATGGTGGCATGGAACTGCTGATACTCGAATTGAGATGGCAGCGACACAAGGAGATGTATGGAGTCGTGGATTTTTAGTGTTGGTTCAAAGATAGCTGAGAATCTTGCATTTGCAGGTGATGTTTAGATGGGTTTTGTGCTGTGCAATTGGTGATTGATCAGAGCAACAAGGAGAAGATATTACAGGGGTTACTGGATTGAACTGAGATGGCGTCTAAGTCGATGAGATAGCTCGGACATGGAAGAAATAGAATTTGCTGAGCCCTGCAACCAGTGAGAAGATGGAAAGAGAATAAGGAAGGAGCAGAACGTGGAGGACCAGAAAATGGTTGAGGTATTGTATCCTTGATACGAAGTAATTGGTAGCAAACAAATACTCAAGATGTATCGAGGGATTGCGAGCAGTGGTACTGCAGTTTATTGTCGCCTGAATTTGGCAAGAAGTTGAAGTTGAACGGTGAGAAGATGAAGCTGTGCGAAGGAGTGGTGCCTATGTGGAACTGATTGCAGTTCGATAGACATGATGCTCATGGCAACAGAACAATGGAGATTGGAAAGCAGTGGTGATGTCTGTTGTGTACTATGTGTCTCAATGGGAATTCTCGGGACCAGAAGCATGAACGATGTTGTTGGAAACAAGGGGCTAAGTGGCTAAGTGAGACTCGTGATAAAGAAGAAGCAATTGGTGCTGTAACCGAAGCTGGCAGTAATGGATTCCAGGGTTTTGGTTGAATTCAAATGGAGGCTGTGTTCTAATATCCACGATGGCAAGTGCTTAGATAGCTGCTGTGACCGAGACTTGGACGGTCAGGGAGTAGAAAGTTGATGCTGTGAAAAGAGGACGTGGCGAAACCACATTGGGTGATGTTATTTATCATTGACGTGTGGAATATCTCGATTGGCTGATGACGTGGTGTAGAAATTGAGTAAGGAAATTACATTCCTTTGGAAACTATGTAAACGATCAAATATTGAGTCAGAGGGGGGAGGCGTGCGCCTATAACCGTTTACAGAGAAGACTAGGGTTTGGAGTTTTACTTCACTAAAATCCGTTTTTGCTTAGCTAGTTTTTATTTTGAATATGTTCATGGCTTTTGAGAAAGCCATGTCTAGCTAAAGCCATTTTAGGGTTTAGGTAGAAACCAATTTAATGGTGTAAACTCTGCATTTATATGCTTAATAATGATTTGATTGATTAATAATATTTCTTCATATAGCTTGGTATCTAATTGCTCATGTGATTTTCTTGATTATTTATTCTTTTCAATTGATGTTTCATGCTTTGGTTAAATCCCTTGACGTGATATGCTTTAGGATTGACAGGTAATGCTCTAGAATCATTACTCATGAAGCGAAGAAAACTAAGCGGAGAAACAATATTTGAAAATGCATGGAATATATTTTTAAAGATTAGTAGAGTTCGCATAATTAATTGGTGGAAACCGAAAATCCTAATAACCCATTCCCATTTTGTTTATTCTTATAATTATTTTTATTTCATCTTGTTCCGTTTTTCTGAAATATTGAATTTGATTAGTCATTTTTGGTATTAATTAGTAGTTGTATTTTCACACTCCTCTTGGGAACGACCTGTACTTGCCATTGTCTACTAGTTAGACACTGTGCGCTTGCAGTATTATTATTGTAGGTTTCCGAGCCTATCAATAGGCTTGACCTATTTCCACAAAACAACAAGTTTTTGGTCGGCAACAACATAGTATCCAGGAAATGACCAAGAACTGATAGCTTTTCACTCTGCAAGCCAGTTCCACTTTCTGATACAAGTCATAAAACAAGCCACATCTTCAGAATTAATCATTGTAGTCTCAACACTCTCTTCGCTTCCCTCCCTAAGACCAACCCTTCTCCTTCACTTTGTGACCGAAGCAAGTCCGGAACGGCCATTTCTTGGTTTAGGCTAGGATTGTGGCACAGCATTGATCTCTCGAATCAAAAGTACTCCGTCAGCAAAGTGCATTGTTTAGGGATTAGATTCGTTTCTCATCCACACACCTAAAATTAGCAAAATTAGCGAAATGTTTTCACCCACAAACACACGGGTTCTCTTGTGGTTAATCTAATTGAGTTTTCTGGATACAAATTCATGTTTCATGTAATTTGTTAATGTCTAAAGAAATCCTTCTTTTCTCGAAAAGTAAGGTTGCTCTTGTTGTTCTTTCGGGAATGACATTTTATGGGGGAGAGTTCTTAATCGAACTTGTGCTTAATTGCCAAATCTTTGTGGGGAGTGCGGTTTGTGGAATATTGTAGGAGTTATCTTGTATCTTTATAAACTCCTTGATGAATACACTAAGTTTCGACTATGTGAAATCATCGAAACAATGTTGATATGTTCTCCTTTAGTCATGAAGTATCTCTATGAGAATTTCATTATCATCCCATTAGTTTTCTTACCTTTGCCAATTTATATTGACAAAAGGGGGAGAATTATTGTGTAGTTCACACTACAAATACATATGGTTTACGGATCATTATGTAGTGGGGTGGTTTTCATTGTGAGATGAAGTATTGACTAAGGGGGAGTGATACATATCACCATAGTATTATTGTCAAAGTTGTGATACAATTGGACTTTGATGCTGTGTAATAATACTATGACACTGTATAACAATACGAAAACATCATGTTTTTATATATTAACGGATCTTCAACAACTATGATGTTGAGTTGAAAACGTTCAGAATCACTGGAGTACTTGGAAGTGATTTAAGAGTTCGAGTAATGTTCAAGAACCAAGGAAATCAAGCATTTGGATGAGAAGCTATAGAGTTTATTCATTTTGTAATCCATATGTATTGATAGTTTTGTCACTAAAATTTGACAAAGGGAGAGATTGTTAGAGCACTGCTCTAGTTAACTCGCAAGCGTTGCTATCTCAAGCTTGTTTGTCAAGTTTAGTTGCCAAAACTATAAGTCTTGATTTCTAGTCTACTTATAGCTAAGTCTCGGATTAGGATACAATGTATAGTTGAGCTTTAGACTTCACGGCGTTCATCGATTAAATATGAAGAACTACTAAGGGGAGCTTGTGGAACTTTATCAACAAAAGGTATGTGGAGACTTGAACTCATCTATCACTCAAAAGTCTATTTCTACTTTATCTCCTATTTGAGACAAAAGTCGTATAGCTATATAGACTTCGATTATACATATTTGATATTTCGAAATGAGTTTAACTTCAAATCGATAGGTGTAGAATACACCTAATTTACTATCTAGTAGTTTATGCTTTCTTTGCTATTTTTCTTGTAAATTATGTATTTTACGTGTGTTTTTGAGTTATTAGGTACTCTGGAGTTGCACAGAGGAAAAGAAGAAGGAATCACCAAAATTGAACAAAAAGGGCAATGATAGGGTGTAGAATACATCCTATTTACTATCTATTGTTTATGCTTTCTTCGCTATTTTTCTTGTAAATTATGTATTTTACGCTTGTTTTGAGTTTTGTAGCTACTTTGGAGTCACACGGAGGAAAAGAAGAAGAAATCACTCAATTTGAGCAAAAAGGGCAAAAAGGTCATTTTACAGGCGATTGATATATGAAGCCCAGTCAAGGATAAGGGGCAATCCACAAAAGTGTTAAAAGCACCCAGCAAAAGATTATGAGACACCCAATCTGGGGTGGTTCCTATTGAGTGGGGTGTTATAATCCTGTCCTACCCTAAATTACGACAACCCTAAAATTGAGAGGTATGTCTCTCATTTCTCCCATTCACCTTCACCTGAAACTAAAAACGAACAATGGCTGCCGCTGTGGTTCGATTGATCGAGAGAAAGGGAGACCAAATCGACACTACACCATTTTAAGGGATTCGCAACCCAGGTTTGCAACGTCACTAGCTGCCTTGATTGTCATTTTTAGGTTGCTAATTGCAACCGATTTTTTTTCGCAACGGAGGACTGCCGTTGCGAATTTTCACAACCTCACAAGCAAGGTTGCGAATCGCAACTGAGCTGGGTTCAAGCGTGTGAACCACGTGCGTGGTCGGGAACACTAGGACTTATAAACACGCCTTGGTCAAAGTTCGGTCAAGATTTTTTTTTTCACCCTTAATCCCAATCTAGGGTATATCATGCCTTAATCGAATTCCATGTTCATTTTCTCTCCGCCAAACCAGAGACTCTCTCTCTCCTCCTCCCTCTCCTCTCCTCCATCTTCATCTCCATCTCGATCTCGCTCGCCTAAACTCTTTAGAATACGAGATCCCACCACCTTGGTCCATCGATCACCGTGTCAAACAAACTCAACCAAGATAAAATCAACAAGCGTTCTTGAAGCGCTGCTCTGGGTCGAAGAAGAAAACTTTTGAAAATCATTGTCAACAACCGAATCAAGAGGAAAGAATCATCACAAATAATGAAAAAGATAAGTTTACTATATCTCGGTCTTTTTATCTCAATAATAATCGTTAAATCTTCAAAATTGATACCGATTTACGGGGTTTGAAAACCCAAATCGAGGATATCATCTAAAAATATTTCTTCGATTTATGATCGTAGTTTAGATCTGTAATCTCCTCATCTCGATCTACCTTTTGAGGCCAAAATCTCGGAAAAAATCCACCTAATTCTTTTTAAGGGTTCTTCAGAAGTCAGGAAAGATGTTTAAAGAAAATCTCAAATAGAAAATCAGTTTTTCGATCCGTAATATGCATATTTGGATCTCTGTTACCCATTAAATTGATTTCAGCGAATTTCAATCTCTCAACCTTATATTGAATTAGTATATGTTCTTGGATGGTATGACTTTCAAATCTCAATTCTTTTAGGCGATTGAATAAGCATCAGCAGATACAAAATGATGATGAAATATAATCTAATAATTTTAATCTAGTCAATGATGTAGCATCCTAATTCACTTCTCAAAAACTTGCAATTTGAAGGTAAATATTGATAAGGTAATGGGATAACAAAGTCAAATGATGGACATCCACCGCTAAGGTAAAGATTGATACATACATACATTTGGCATCCCCGCATTCTTTATTTTTTTGGGTTTGTTTCTGTCGGATTTTATCTTGTCTACTCGTGGGCTATAGGTACTTGTAGAGTTGGCGAGCTTCAAGATTGAGAAGTTGGAGATGGGACTACTTATGTTGTTATTGTTGCTTTGTGAATTCTCAAGGTAACACTTACATAATCGTATGTCAACTTGGCTCTATATGTTGTTGCAATACGTAGCTCCTTGGTTTTTTTGGCAGAGACCAAATGAGCTGGTCAAGAATAAGATACACCCAACATCTATAATCGGTGGATACAAGAGTAAGCTACATTCTCCGGAAAATTGATTTAGTTCTTTCTACATAATCATTTGTTTTTTATGTTCATTGGTGTGGATTTTATCTGCGCAATCGAGTTTGATACTTTGATCTTTGCCCTTTGAGTTCTTACCATACTGCTTTCTAAATTGTCATTTGTTTTATCATTCACCTCGCGATGAGAGAAGAGTGCAAGTTTGTCGAAGAAAACCGGGCAAAGTGAAGGTATGTCTGCATTATCGTTAGAAATTTTTGAGAAATGAATTAGGATGTTAGACACTAAGCAAGTTTTTGAGAAGTGAATTAACTGATTGACTGCATTTCGAGATCAATTGCTTTTAGCTATGAATTGTTAAATATAATCTATAATCTAAATCTTGTCGACATGATGTATTATGATCTGTAGCTTGGCTTGCCTTATATATCTACTAATTATTTTGATGGTTAATTTCAAAGACCCCTAAAGAGAGCCATAGAAAACTGCATATTGAACCGAACATTACGATTGAACATTCCTTCAAGTTAACAACAAAGAACTCAATGTTGCGAAAGCGCTAATCCTATCTTCAAATAAAGTTAAGTATCTACCTGCATCTATAATTTTAAAAGATGGTACCTAGCAAAGATGTGTCTTCAGGTATTCTTAGTATATTTACAATTTGTGAATGAATGTTAGTATTCCTACATGTTGTCATCCTTGAATGTAAGCCTCAACTCTTGATACATGGCTAATCATCGGCACTTCATAATTTAGTTTCTTTTCAAGTACAGACTTTGAATGCCCGCTCTAGAGCCATTCTCATGTCGGTTAGATCGAAGTGGCACCACATCAAGGTTAGTTGCTTCTTAGCTATCTCTGTTTCTCCTTATCCTTTTACATCTTTTTATATCTTTTATAAGTGACTTTATCATCTGTATCCTTGTTCCCGTTGTAAATGGAGCTTCCCTTTGCTCTACTAGCAACATCGCTTCTTGGTGTTGCACCCGCCATCAACCCACTAGATGATGCACTTGGACAAGCTTCTATACCTATTAGGAACATCTCCGTCATTTCTCATGTGGATCATGGTATGCAACTCATAAAGTATCTATGTTACAATTTAGTTGTAAAGAGATTTCTCGCATCTGATTGAGTACTTTAGCCGATATTGGTATGTTTATTTTGCGGGAAAATCTACGTGTCTAAGATGATTCCCCGCTCCGACAAGAGTAGATTCTTTTCCTTTGGTCGTGTCTTTCGTTTACCGAGGTTCCCTTCCCATACTACAGTATCTGGGCCTCCTATTGATTACGTGGGTGTCCCAAGTGAATGCCTAATCTTGAAGAATATGTTCGATCCAACATCTAAGGTTTGCAGAAATTGCTCTTCTCCATCGATTTGTTTGCATTCGGTTATGATGCATTTGTGTTTCATCTAGTATACTGAACGTTTATGTTGTATTTGCAGACTGAACCTGATTTTGATTTGGATATTAAAGATGACGTTTAAGATGAAGTTTCAAAGTTTGGGACGGTAAAACATATTTTTGTGGACAAGTATGTAACTATTTTCTCTATACATGTTATTCTTTAGACTATTTTTTGTTGTCTTATGTTTGTCACCCACTTACAGGAATAATGCTCGGCATGTGTACTTGCGGTTTGATACTACAACATCAGCCATGAGTGCGCATCGTGCTCTTCATGGGAGATGGTTTGCTGGGAAGATTACAACTGCAGCATACATGGTAAGTCTCACAACTCAGATCTATCAGTTTAGGTTGGTGAACACCAGGATGCATACAAGGTTAAGACTTTTTTAGATAAATGAAAAAGCATTCTTGGTGCCTTTTAGAGAAAGCTGCCAAGACTTCATATCGTTTTTCATTCAAGATATTCTTGATTTTGTTAACAAACCCATAGATTGATTTGGTTATACTCTAATCTCATGTTATATTTATGTTTGTATATGTTTTGCAGGGAAAATAGTTATTAGGGACACAAAATCTACAACATTAATGTGACACCATTAGGATGCGAAGTGCAGAGAAACAAGCGAAGTAGTAAGGCACTGGTATGCAGCAAGGTATGAGAAATGGAGAGTAAGCATTATAAGTTATACTTAACTCCCTTATTTAGTAGGGACACCGATCTGAATAGAGTTAGTGTTGTGGTTTTAAAACTGCTTTATCAACTTATTCGTGTACTTGGGTACATATTTGACAGTGTTTGGAGTACTGGCGGTGGTGGCTCCAAGTGCGATAAACTTGGTCTAAGAGTTCTAGCAAGACCATTTAAGTAAGTTTCATTTGTAATATTACATATGGTGCGTGTTGTTATGTGGCCCTTACTACCTCTAGTATCTAGCTTGTGCATATTCATCTGTCAACTGCCAATTGCTTGAGTAAAGCTTACACAGTACATTATTTTTCTTCTTTATTTTTTGACCAAGGAAAATTTTACTAGACCGATTGCCATCAACTTTGATTGGTGCTCTTGCTTTGGCATTGCTACAAATCTCTCATTGTGCCAAGTATATGTATGCTAATGATGGATTTGGATTTAGCCTTCATTATATTTTTACTTCTTATTTTAGTGCAATATCCATCACATGTGATTACAAGATGGTTGTTTGAACCTTCGTCCAGTCGACCTCAAGCGAGGTTCATTTGAGGGTATTTGTTGAACTTGGTAGTATAGACTTTATGGCATAATAATGTACTATAGGATAATCTGATCCTCGTAGGTTGAAACAATGGGGATGTAAAAATATAAATTAATGCTGAAATATGAAAGCACATAATAAAATAGAAATAAGAGTGCACACAGTATAAATATGATGTCTTTCAAAATTTCTGTTCCTGAGACCTTTTTCCTGTTCTAACACGAACACATACACGCAATATTATAGGCGATACTATTCCACAGTACTCTCTTCTGGTCATGCTTTGTAGAGTTTGTTCCCTTGGTCATGCTAAATTTGTAAATGATTTCTTAGTGTGACTAGTTGATTGGGGTGATGAGTAATATTCATCTATTGCCTTTTTAGGACATTTGCAGATCTTTTTCTCTTCTTTCTTTGTTTTCCCAGTTTTGAAGATTCGTATTCAGGGTGATAGGGTTAGGTTCAAACAACAACAAGTTGTTCACAACGCCACACAAACTTCTCCTATTCTCAATGATTCACGTGCTCAAACACCTACACCTGCTCAAACACCTTCACTAGCTCGATCATCAGTAGTAGGTACTGAAATGCCTCCATGTTTTTATAGAACACCAATTATATGCGCAAGCTTTTTATCTACCAGTTTTAACTTAGGTCATTGGAAGGAGGATTAGAGACAATGAAATTTATCCGATTCCCCATATTCATTATTTCCACATTTTGCCTGCTTATACTTGCACAAATGCATATTATTTCTTTATTAGTTTTTGACTTCAATTGATTTATAAGCATACCGGTTATCCTGATTGGAAGAATTTGTGATGCTTTGTTCGCAGTTAATTGAATGATGCTCTGTTGTGAGATCGGAAAGGTTGGAGAACAAAGCAATATTTATTAGGTCCCTTAGCAATTAAGATTTGTAAGTTATAATGTAGTATCTCCTTATAGAGATTTAAGTTAGAAGAACTTAGGATTTTCAGAACTTGAATTTCAGAACTTTCTACAAACTGAACTTAGGAATTAATTATGTTTCTGTGTATTATGTCCATTAAATGAATGACATATTTGTATCAAAAACTCATACTTGTTGTTAACTTCAATTGAAGAATTCTTTTTTCATAATGGTGAATGTGGAAATGAAAGTGAATGAATGTGTCATGGTTTGTATATCTGTGGAATGCTGAATATGGGGAACTGGGTAACTGCAGGGGGTAAATGTGGGGGGGAATAGATTTTGACCAGGTCAATGAAGACTTGACCTTTTTTTTTCTGTTGCAAAAAATTAGCAACGTCTGTATTTTGTTGCTAAGTTAGAACTGGAACTAACCAATAATAATTTAGTTCGGGTAGGGGTATTCCTGTAATTAGAAAACAGGTTAGCAACGGCATACCTTGGTTGCGAATAAATGTATTTCGCAACGGCACAAAGACGTTGCGAATCTCGTTGTCTGACCAAGAGTCGCAACGAGCTTATGCCGTTGCGAAAAAATGCAACACCGTGTTTTGAAACGTCACTTTGCCGTTATGAGCCCGATCGACAAGAACGGCCGACCTCCGTTGCGAATCCCTAAAAATGGTGTAGTGCGAGAGCTTAAACCGAGAGGATGACGACTGCTATAATTCGAAGAAGAAGAACAAGATGTTATTGTTGATTGAGTTCTCCATTGTGGTGCTAAGAGGATGAATTGGGGGTTTGAGTTGAAATTAAGGTTGAAGATGGGTTCGATATCGATCTCAGAGAAATGGGTGCAGATGGAATTAGAATTTGAAGTAGCAGATGATGATGGAGTCGATCGTTTCTGTCAAAGAAGGGGGTTCTGAAATTGGATTAGGGTTCTGAATTGATGAAGAAGAACTGAGTTGCTGCCATGGTTTTTCTGTGAATCGATGAATATCCCATGAAGCAGATAAAGAAGAAGAAGAGGGTTTGATGTTGCATCTGATATCGATTGGAATGAGGAATTGAGCTCGTTCTTGAGCTGTTATTCAACACAGAGAGGTGAATTGAAGAAGCAGAGAAGATGAATCGGAAATGGGGTCGTAGCTCAGATGAATCGATGGGTTTTGGTTGTTGAGATTTGCAGGAGGCAATAGAATCAGAGAAGATGTTCATGGCTATGAGGATGTATTCAGGAGGTTGGGCTCTGTGGTGGTCTTGCTGTGACTTGTAGTAACAAATTTAAGTAGATGGATGTTAGGAGGTGGTGCACCGATTCAATTGTAGGTCCTGGGTTCCCGCTAATGGAGTTTGTGAAATCGGGGTAAGTGAGGCAATGGTGATGAACCTCAGGATCCGATGCCGCAGAAGCTACGGGGCACGGCTCAATATGGAGTTACAGGCTATGATGCCTGGTTTACAGGAACAATGGATTGATGTTATCCGAAGGCGAAGAGATGGCTAAATGGGACCGATGTGCAAGAATGAGGTTGAAGTCAGAGGGTCAGAGGAGGTGAAGTTGTGAGACTTGCAGGGTGTTGGCTATGGTTGCAGGTGGGTTAGTGCCAAGTATCGCGTGACTAATGGAGCTGTAATTTGTTTGCTTGGGTCTGTGAAACACAAAGGAGGTGCTGATTGAGTCACAGGAGCTACAACGGATGAACTCGGTTGGATGTTTTGAAGAAGATGCACCGGTTGGAGTAGCTCGCAGTGTCGCAATTGAAGCTGCAGTTTAGTGTGATGTTGTGCACTTTTATGGCTGAGCATGAAGGAGAATGCAAAGAAAATGGTGATGATGATAAATGCAATGAGTCAATGTAGTGGAGTCAAGGGAGAGTACAAGGTCGAGATGTGCAACCTGGCAGGAGAAAATGGAGCTATGTAATCTGAAGCTGATGAATTTGCAGGCATGACTTGCACTGACTTGTGGCATTGAAGCAATGCAAGGTTGCAGGAGAGAACTGTGGCCTGAGTGAGATGAAACTGAAGCTACAGAGTGTTTGCAGTTGGGGAAGAGCATGGATTGCAGGTGGAATTGAGGGCCAACATGGCTGGCAGAGATGCTTGGCCTGTGCAAGCTGTGCAACGGCTCAGCCGGAGTTCGGTTCCGCGAATCAACTCGAAATCGCGATTCAACACGATCCAGCTCGGTGACTCACCGATTAAGACCATTCAATCACCTGACTGACTCGACTCATAGTCAACTCCCTCATCCGCTTTGACCGGTTGACTAACAGCTTGACTAATTTGACCGTTAGTCCTAATCGGACCTGACGGAATATTCCGTAATATTCCTCGATTTACAGAATTCTCAGTGTGGCCATGGCGATTATTCCGGCCGGATTCCGCCACAATCCTAGTTTTCCGGCGAGCCAAAAATTCCAGAATTTTCTATGTACTTTTCTCATGGGTGTGAAAGACTTGGGCTAGGAATTGGATGGAGAATTGGACTCAAATTTGGAAAGAGAAGGTGGAAGAGAAGAGAAAGACTTGAAATTGGAAATTGAATTGCAAAAGGAAAAGGGTTCTATTCCTTGGAAGATTTGGAGAATATTGAAGCCTATAAATAGAGAAGTTTTCTACATCTTTTACACACCTCTCTACACACACCACACTTGTGTTTTTGTTTTCAAAAATTCTCATTCTTAATTATTTGTGTGAACTTAAAAATTCTCCTAATTATTATTATTATTTGTGTGAATTTCAAAAACATGAGTAGCTAATTTTCTTGTTGATTGAGGATGAATTCCTAGTTCTTAATACATGATTTGAGTTTTGTTTCAATTCTATCTTGAGATTTTTCACATGATTATCGATTGTTTTTACTAATAGGAATGTTTATTCATTCATGATTGATTGATAGATTGTTTAGAGTGCACGCTAAATTGATTTGTTAGTTTAATCTAATTCTAGTATAAGTTAGGGAATACGTAATCGTTTCTCGACACTTTACACAAGTAGAAAACACGAGACCTTGCGGGGGATTCCGGAGCGATTGTGTGTAAAAACAACGCTAGAAAGTGAACCAAGCTAACCGAGTTTAACTACTAGTACTAAACCTAAATTCATAAATCTTAATGCATTCAGGGAATTACATCTTGTAAGCGGACCTCAAGGTGGTTCTTTTGAATAGAATCTGATAACTAAGCTGACTTGTTACTCAGTGAAATAAGGGATTTTGGGGATATCTAAGCGGACCTGCTATCCTACGGTTGGTGATAATCTGTGACTAATAACAAGTAGAAAAGAACATAACTTTAATCATTGTTTTGCAACGAAGAAGGATTCCTTGATCTTGTCTCTCTTATTGATTTCAACTTTATCTTTTAATTGCTTTGTTTATTTTTCTTTTGCTTTTTACACCCCCCCTTTCGTGACAATTTTTACAACTAGAATCTCTTGCTCCACGTGGGAACGAACTTGACTTCCATTATATTATTTTTAATTGAGTGGAAACATTAATTAATTTGATTGCACCTACGACACGCATCAGGCAAACTTGTCATTTCATCAAGGGCGAAGACTATTTGGAGCCCAGAGGTGGTTAAGGGGCTCTCATTCAGGGTACCCCTTATCACTCAGCAGTGGGTGTTACTAACACCGGGTAGCCCTTATCCAGAGGATGGTTATGCTGGATAGCACCCAAATGGGGTGGCTCTTATGTTGGGCGTCTCCATCTCAAGTTATTACACAACCCCTAGAATTCATCTTTTCTTCAATTATTGCTCTGAAAATTAGAACAAGCAGCAAAGCTGCTACTTTAGCACCTGAAACAACAAAATCAGATGAGGAGGTTGAGATTCAGAGAGAAATGGAAAATGTTGTTGCTATTCAACACGGAGAGAGACATCGGCTGTTGTTGGTCAGAGTGATTAAAAGATAAAATTTATGGAAACGATTTGAATCAAAGAACTGAGGAAGATCGGGAGATTGATGAATCAGGAGATGAGCTCGACTTGATGTTTGAGAGATTGAAGTCTGGATGGTTGAAATTATGAGTTGAGCTGCTGCTATTTTGGGTCTGTGTATGAAGAAAATATGGTGGTAATGGTTGGTCTGAGTTCGATAGAAAAGAGAATCAGGGAGAAGAAGTGAGGGTGTTGGAGATGAAGGTGGTTTTGTTGTTGGAGGAAGGAACTTAGGGTTCTGTTAGTCGATTGACTCAGGCAACAAAACAAGATCGTAGCAGATTGAAATCAAAGCGGCTTAAGGTCTGTGGTTGAGAACCAGTTATGTGGCTGTAATCGAATCAGGTAATGGATTTGGAGGTGATGTTGATGGCTGTTGCTGTGGATTGAGTTGCTGCCGTAAATGGGTTTGGTTCTGAGGATGAAATTGATATACTCATGAAATCAGTGAGCTAGATAGAAGAAGAAGTGATTGAAATTGAATCGGATTATGGAATGATGTTGTTCTGCCAAGTTTGAGAAACTGGGTTCATGGGTGTGGTTTGCAATGTTGATGCTGGTGGTAGCAGGTGAATAAGCTGTAGTCTGGGTCTGTAATTGATGCAGCTAATA
The DNA here is from genome assembly GCA_023531295.1 of Papaver armeniacum. Classification (NCBI taxonomy): domain Eukaryota; kingdom Viridiplantae; phylum Streptophyta; class Magnoliopsida; order Ranunculales; family Papaveraceae; genus Papaver; species Papaver armeniacum. The sequence continues at coordinate 16,512 of JAJJWW010011976.1, read as the reverse complement.
GAGAAATTGTTGTGTGTCAGGGAGATGGGGTCTGTGGATGTAAATGGAAATGAATATTGCAGTGAGCAGGGAAGCAAGGATTAAGATGGCAGTGGTAATGGAGCTAGTTTTAGTGGTGACCAGATGGGTTCTGAGCTGCTGAATCTGTAACAGAAGAAGGGAAGAGCTGATATGTTGCAATGAAGCTAGTTGGGGGTCTCTGGTGAAGAGTGAATGACTGAGAATTGAGAGATGAAGCTGCAATTGGAAGATTGAAGCAATGCTGAAATGGAGTAAAGCTTAGATGTATGTGCTAGGATTGTCACAGGGAAGAAGGAAACGGCCTGAAATTGGCCTGAGATATGCCCAGAAAACAGAGGAAACTCTGTCTGAATTTTCCCTCCGGCGATTCAACTCGTTTTCAGATGACCGATCCAGTACGATCCAAAGACAAATGAAGTAAGACAAGTCAGCCACCTAATCGGGTGACTCGCTGACTCGAGTGTCGACTCCTCATTCCCTTGACCCGGTTGGTGACGGTTGACTGACGGTTTGACCATTTGACCGTTAGTCTTAACGCAGGAGTGACGGAATATTCATCGAATATTCCCTTGACGACAACGAGAACTCGAGTGGCCGGCGACTATTCCTACCGATTCCGCCACAATACCATTTTCCGGCGAGCCAAAATTCCCGAGAATTTTCTATGGACTTCTCTCATGGGTGTGAAGACTTGGACTAGGAATTGGATGGAGAATTGGGCTAAAATTTGGAAAGAGAAGGTGGAAGAGTTGAGAAAAGCTTGGATTTGGAAATTGAATTGCTAAAGGAAAAGGATTCTAATCCTTGGAAGATTTGGAGAATATTGAAGCCTATAAATAGAGAAGTTTTCTACATCTTTTACACACCTCTCTACACACACAACACTTGTGTTTTTGCTTGCTTATCTAAGATTCTTCTTCTTAATTATTTGTGTGAACTTGAAAATTCTCCTTTTAATATTTATTATTTGTGTGAATTTCAAAAGCATGAGTAGCTAATTTTCTTATTGATTGAGGATGAATTCCTAGTTCTTAACATGATTTGAGTTTTGTTTCAATTCTATCTTGAGGTTTTTCACATAATTATCGCTTGTTTTTACTAATAGGAATGTTTAGTCATTCATGATTGATTGATAGATTGTTTGGAGTGCACGCTAAATTGATTTGTTAATTGATCTACATCTAGTATAAGTTAGGGAATACGTAATCGTTCTCGACACTTTACATAAGTAGAAAACACAAGACCTTGCGGAGGGATTCCGTGGAGCAATTGTGTGTAGAAACAACGCTAGAAAGTGAACCAAGCGAACCGAGTTTAACTACTAGTACTAAACCTAAATTCATAAATCTTAATGCATTCAGGGAATTACATCTTGTAAGCGAACCTCAAGGTGGTTCCTTTGAATAGAATCTGATAACTAAGCGGACTTGTTACTCAGTGATATAAGGGATTTTGGGGCTAGCTAAGCGGACCTGCTATCCTACGGTTGGTGATAATCTGTGACTTATAACAAGTAGAAAAGAACATAACTTTAATCATTGTTTTGCAACGAAGAAGGATTCCTTGATCTTGTCTCTCTTATTGATTTCAACTTTAACTTTTAATTGCTTTATTTACTTTCTTTTGCTTTATACATCCCCCCTTTTCGTGACAATTTTACAACTAGAATCTTTTGCTCCTCGTGGGAACGAACTTGACTTCCATTATATTATTTTTAATTGAGTGGAAATATTAATTAATTTGATTGCACCTACGACACGCATCAAATTTTGGCGCCATGCCGGGGAGCAACGGCGATTTTTAGTTGTTTTTGTTTTTATTTTTGATTTATTCTTGCTTTGTTAGATTCTTTACCGTATCTAACTTAGTTTTTGAGAATCTTGTTTCAGTGTTATACCTTTGGTGAATGCTTAAAGAGGGGCAGACCGAGTCCAATACGTCTTCGATCCTAAGCACTCAACTAAAGGATTTCATTCGTGCGGTTAACACTCCACTTCCTCCTTCTTCATCAAGTGAATTCACAGATTCGGACAAAGAGGAAGAAACAATGGCTGAACGTACACTCAAGGACCTAGCTTCTCACAAGCTTGATACACAACAATGGTGTATCCAAACTAACTCAACTTTTGAGATCAAGCCGGGGTTGATTAGAGAGTTACCAAAGTTCCATGGCATGGTGAATGAGGACCCAAACAAACATCTTATGGACTTCTATACCATAGTTATGGCTATGCTTCCACCGGAGACTAATGCGGATGGAGCAATGTTGAAAGCTTTCCCGTTTTCTTTGGCGGGCAATGCTAAGGAATGGTTATATTATTTGCCTTCCGGAAGTATCACAACATGGAATGGGATGAAGAAACTTTTCCTCGAGAGATATTTTCCGCATCCAAAGCTACTCAAATTCGCAGGAGATTTGTGGATTGAAACAACAAGTGGGAGAATCATTGTATGAATGTTGGGAGCGATACAAGAGGTTGGTGGCAAGCTGTCCACACCATCAATTTAGTGACGTTATGATACTCCAATACTTCTACGAAGCTCTCCACCCAAGTGATAGGTCTCTTCTTGACGCCTCGGGTGGTGGTGCACTAATGAACAAGACTTTGACCGAAGCTAGAGAGTTGATTGAAAGTATGGCGGCAAACTCACCCAACAATTCTACACAAGGGATGAACCCATGGTTAGGCGAGTGCATGAAGTTAGTGATTCATCATCACATCTTGATCAAAGGATGAGTAACATGGAGACAATGATTCAAAGGATGGCCATGTAATTATTCCGGATGGTGAGACCGAACAAGTGAATGCTTTATATCCAAATCAAAGGCCAAGGTACGATCCATACTCCAATACCTATAATCCCGGGTGGAAGGATCATCCTAACTTTAGTTATGCAAACAAGCAAGCGGCGGCTCCTAATCCATATGCGCAACAAGGAGGTTTTCAACAATCACGTTTCCAACCTCAACAACAAGGTGGTTCTCAACAATTCCAACCTCAAGTGAAGGAACAAGGATCTTCGATAGATGATAAGCTTAATGTCATGATGCAAGGTATTACGTCATTGTTTCAACAAAATCAACAAAAGACCGATTCGGCTATTAAGGATTTACAAACTCAAATGGGACAATTGGCGACCGATGTAAACTTATTGAAATCTCAAGCATCCACAAAACTTCCTTCACAACCATTTGTGAATCCAAGAGAGAATGTTAATGCGGTTACTCTAAGAAGTGGAAGACAAGTGGAGGGTCCAAGTCATCATGAAGAAGCTATTGAAGAGGTAGTCAAAGATAAGGAGGAAGCCGCACAAAAGGAGAATTCAACACCAACCGACCAATCCAAGGAACCGGTTCCTACTTTCACTCCTCCACCTCCTTTTCCTAGTCGTTTTGCTAAATCCAAGAAAGAAGCTCAAGACAAGGCACTCATGGATATTTTCAAGAAGGTCGAAATCAACATCCCCTTCATCGAGGCCATCAAGACGATGCCACGGTATGCGAAGTTCATGAAGGAATTATGCACAAAGAAGGATAGGTTGCTTGATAATGAAATTACTAAAGTTGGTGAGAGTGCATCGGCTATGCTATTGAAGAAGATGCCTACAAAGTGCACGGATCCCGGTGGTTTCACGGTGCCAATTACTATTGGTAAGCAAAGGTTTGAACATGCTTTACTTGACTTGGGTGCTTCCATTAGTGTGATGTCGGACGATATATATGACTCCTTGAATCTTGGACGTTTGAAAGAGACAAGAGTTATTATCCAATTAGCAAACAAGTCGAACATATATCCAAAGGGACTTGTAGAAGACGTGCTAGTGCAAGTAAATGAGCTTATTTTTCCGGTGGACTTCTTTGTGGTGGATATGGATAACAATGAGAACCGAGCATCTACTTCTTTACTTCTTGGGAGGCCATTCATGAAAACCGCAAAGACGAAGATTGATGTTGATAAGGGTACACTCACTATGGAATTTGACAAGGAGATAACATATTTGAAGCCATGCGCTACCCAAGTGATGTACATTCCGTTTACTCCATTGATGTGGTTGATTCATTAGCGCAACAAATGGTGGAATTGAACCAAGAGGATGAACTTGATGTGGTGTTGCAAAAGAGCATTGAATCGGATATCCACGGTTTGTCTAACTTGGATGTTGAAATCTCCAAGGAATTGGTGGAGATGTGCGGTGCTTTGGCGACATTCCAAGAAGCTAAAAAGGGTAATGTTTCATATATTTCTTTACCCGTGAATGATGAAATACTTGTACCATCTATTGTGAAGGCGCCCAAGCTAGAATTGAAGCCACTTCCGGACCATTTGAAGTATGCTTTCTTGGGAGATGGAGATGAGCTTCCGGTGATTATTTCAAAGAACCTCACACCGGTACAAGAAGATCGTTTGCTTAGAGTCTTGAGAGAGCACAAAACGGCTATTGTGGACAATTGCGGACATCAAAGGTATTAGTCCATCCATGTGCATGCATCGGATTCTAATGGAAGAGAACGTGAAGCCGTGACGTGATGCTCAACGTCGGATAAATCCTCCCATGATGGAGGTTGTGAAAAAGAGATACTCAAATTGCTAAGTGTGGGGTAATCTACCCAATTTCCGATTGCAAGTGGGTAAGTCCGGTACAAGTGGTACCAAAGAAGTCCGGAGTCACGGTTGTTCGAAATCAAGACGATGAACTTGTTCCTACAAGAGTTCAAACCAGTTGGAGAGTGTGCATTGACTATAGAAAGCAATTCCAAGCAACCCGAAAGGATCACTTTCCTTTACCTTTCATTGATCAAATGTTGGAGCGGTTAGCGGGGCATTCTTATTATTGCTTCTTGGATGGTTATTCGGATACAACCAAATTGTTATTGCACCGGAGGACTAAGAGAAGACCACTTTCACTTTTCCGTTTGGAACGTTTGCATATAGACGGATGCCGTTCGGCCTTTGCAATGCGCCGGCTACTTTTCAAAGATGCATGGTGAGTATATTCTCGGATTATGTGGAGCGCATCATCGAGGTATTTATGGATGACTTTAGTGTTTATGGCAATTCTTTTGATGGTTGTTTAAACAACCTTGAACTAGTTCTTAAACGATTCATAGACACAAACCTTGTCCTTAATTGGGAGAAATGTCACTTTATGGTAAACCACGGCATAGTACTTGGTCACATTGTGTCCTCTCGAGGGCTCGAAGTGGACAAGTCAAAGATAGATTTAATAAGAAACTTACAATATCCCACTTCGGTGAGGAGATCCGTTCTTTTCTTGGTCATGCAGGTTTCTATAGGCGGTTTATCAAGGATTTATCCAAAATCTCCATGCCGATGTGCAAGTTATTACAAAAGGAGGTACCTTTCGACTTCAACAAGGAATGCAAGGCTGCTTTTGACAAATTAAAGGAAATGTTGAAAAGTGCGCCAATTATCAAATCACCGGATTGGAATCTTCCATTTGAATTGATGTGTGATGCTAGTGATTATGCGGTTGGAGCCGTTTTGGGTCAAAGAGTGGACAAGTTGTCCCATGTTATCTATTATGCATCTAGGACCCTTAATGATGCACAAATCAATTATTCTACCACGGAAAAGGAGTTATTGGCTATAGTTTTTGCGTTGGAAAATTTCGATCATACTTGGTGGGTACAAAGGTTATTGTGTATTCCGATCATGCCGCACTAAGACACTTAATAAAGAAGAAAGAAGCTAAGCCAAGATTAATACGGTGGATCCTATTGTTACAAGAGTTCGACATAGAAATTCGTGATAAGAGGGGTGTGAAGAATACCGTTGCGGATCATCTTAGTAGACTTGTTATGTCTCAAGAGGAACTTCCATTACATGACCGCTTTCCGGACGAACAACTTTTCTCCATGGAAGAATCAACACCTTGGTATGCGGATATAGTGAATTACTTGGTGACAAGGAAAGTACCTAGTTCAATGTCTAATTTCCAAAAGATGAAACTTAAGAAGGTAGCTAAGCAATATGTGTGGGATAAACCATACTTATGGAAATATGGCGTTGATCAAATAATGCGAAGGTGCGTACCTAACTCCGAATTTCAATCCATCCTCTCCTTTTGCCACACTTTTGCATGTGGTGGCCACTTTGGTTCTAAACGCACCGCTCTCAAGGTCCTCGAGAGTGGATTTTATTGGCCCACCTTATTTGAGGATTCATATATTTTTTGTAAATCGTGTGATAGATGTCAACGAACGGGCAATCTAGGTGCTCGAAATCAAATGCCACTCACACCAATTCTCGCCGTTGAGATTTTTGATGTGTGGGGTATTGATTTTATAGGCCCTTTTGTCAATTCGAATGGGAAATTTTATATACTTCTTGCCGTAGATTATGTTTCGAAATGGGTGGAAGCTAGAGCCACCAAAACTAATGACTCTCAAGTTGTTTGTGATTTTGTAAGGGAAAACATTTTCAATAGGCATGGTACACCAAGAGTGGTGATAAGCGATGGAGGTTCACATTTCAAGAAGGCTTTCCACGCTCTCCTCAAGAAGTACAACATAACACACAAAATTGGTACACCTTACCATCCACAAACTAGTGGACAAGCGGAAATTTCAAATCGTGAGATCAAGTCCATTCTTGAGAAAACGGTGAATACCACAAGGAAGGATTGGAGCTTTAAGCTCAATGATGCACTTTGGGCGTATAGAACGGCGTATAAGACACCGATTGGTATGTCTCCATATAGGTTGGTTTATGGTAAGGCTTGTCATCTTCCATTGAACTTGAACATAAGGCTTATTGGGCGATAAAGAAATTCAACATGGAGTATGATGAAGCGGGAAACAAAGGAAGTTACAACTACATGAGTTAGAGGAGATACGTAATGATGCTTACGAGAGTGCTCGGATTTACAAGGAAAAGACTAAGCTTTTTCATGACAAGATGATTTCGCGGAAAAGTTTTGTTGTGGGGCAAAAAGTTCTTTTATTTAATACTCGTTTACGTTTATTTCCGGGTAAGCTTAAGTCCCGTTGGGTGGGACCATTTGTTGTTACTAATGTTTATGATCATGGTGCAGTTGAAATTGTTAGTGCAAAAACAGGACAACATTTGAAAGTCAACGGCCATATGTTAAAGCCATATTATGAAAACTTTCCAACGGAGCATGTGGACGTGATTGGCTTTCAAGATTCACTCCCTCTGGAGGAGTAATGTGCAGCAAGAGCTAAGTCGGGCCGTCGACTTTAAAACAAGCGCTTAATGGGAGGCAACCCATCGGTTTTGTATTTCTTATCCTTTTGCTTTTTGTTATTTCTTTTTCTTGTTCCATATCATGTTAAAATTTCCCACCTTGACTTTACTAGGAGGATTCAATTACATTGAGGACAATGTAAGGTTTAAGTGTGGGGGAGTGGTTAAGCATGTATTTAAAAAAAAAAAAAAAAAAAAAAAAAAAAAAGTTTTACTTAAAAACTCCAACTTTTAAAGATTTTAGAGTCACTAGCATACTTCTAGGTATGTTTACATAGAGATTTTGACCGACATAATTGAACTTGGAAATGTTAGAGAACTACATTCGGATTTCTTGCTTGTTAGAGTGTTAAATAATGGATTTAATCATGCCGGTGATGCGAATTTGGTGCGGGGGAGAAGTGCATTATTAGAGTTGCTGATCAATCATTAGTGGAGACTACCCGTATTCATATCATGAGAGGCACCGACCAGAAATCTTCCATCTACTAAAGAGCTTCTTTTGAGTGTGTGACACCATACGTTAATTCCGGGTAGAATGGTGAGCTACCCAACCTCCCACCAATAGAAGCACTACTCTTTGATCTCTTGAGTGCTAATTTTGTCAATCATAAGGGTGACGTCTATAGATGAAAGCTCCTTCTTGTAGTTCGATTTGCAGTTAGCACCATTCTCTCTCTCGACAACAACGGATCCATAGAAACACATTCATCATCAACAAGGAGCGACATCAAAATCTACAAGGAAAGTTGGAAAAGTTCAAGGTTTACAAGCAACGGAACGAGAAAAAGAGCAAATTTCAAATAAAAGTAAAGCAACATACAAAGAGCGGATTTCACATATATGTTGAGGACTTACAATACAATGAGGTAATTTTATATTCAAGTATGAAGACTTATTCATGAAAGCGAAGAAAATTAAAAGGTGAGAATTTTTGAAGTTTATGATTTCAAGACGATACAAGTTGTGAAGAATCAAGTGGTAAAATACTTCTCCCACGGTCATGGTTTATTTTTTGTATTTTATTTCTCTTGTGAAAAAAAAAATAAAATAATAATTTGAAAATTTTATAAAAAAATAATAATAATTAAAAAAAAAAAAAACAAGAGAAATATTTGTTTTGTTTTTATAAGCCGTGGGGAAGGAAAAAATCTATAAGGAAGTTTCAAGCGACAAGGATTTAAGGTACAAGAGTTAAAAATTGTCAAGGATTTATGAAATTCGAGGGTTTATCATCAATAGTTGAAACCGAAGACGAAGACCAAGAAGATCAAGACGAGGAGCGGAAGATGTTTCTATTGGATGCCGTGAGAGTGGTGTTATCATAATTGGCGATCGGATGTGAAGGTGAGTAAGTAATCTCATCCTCAATAATAAATGGTTGATTTCCTTTCTTAGAAATCGTCAGAAAAATGGTTTTTCAAAATATTAAAAGATGTGGGTTTTTAAAAATATTTCGGAAGTTATCCTTCCCACCATTCAACGTGTCGCAGGATTTCTCTCTTCATTCCTACCTGCACACATGTGAGAACCATAAAAAAGCCATCTTTTTGAGTGCAATTATCATAAAATCCTTTTTGGTGAGGCAGAAGTCGAGGCGAAATGCTTATTGATCGTTTCTCAAACACGCATTCTCTCATTATGGTGTGGTTATTTCTCACTCAACATTTAAGAATGAGAATATGTTCTTTAGTATTTCTAACTTCTTATTACTAGCATGCAGAAACTCTATGTCCTCATAACTCTTTGGATGCTTGAGACGCTTGAACGCTTTGAAGTTGTGAGTTTTTAGTTTGATTTGCTCGAGGACTAGCAAAGTCTAAGTGTGGGGGAATTTGATAGGTGTAGAATACACCTAATTTACTATCTAGTAGTTTATGCTTTCTTTACTATTTTTCTTGTAAATTATGTATTTTACGTGTGTTTTTGAGTTATTAGGTACTCTGGAGTTGCACAGAGGAAAAGAAGAAGGAATCACCAAAATTGAACAAAAAGGGCAAACTTGTCATTTCATCAAGGGCGAAGACTATTTGGAGCCCAGAGGTGGTTAAGGGGCTCTCATTCAGGGTACCCCTTATCACTCGTGAGTGGGTGTTACTAACACCGGGTAGCCCTTATCCGTGAGGATGGTTATGCTGGATAGCACCCAAATGGGGTGGCTCTTATGTTGGGCGTCTCCATCTCAAGTTATTACACAACCCTAGAATTCATCTTTTCTTCAATTATTGCTCTGAAAATTAGAACAAGCAGCAAAGCTGCTACTTTAGCACCTGAAACAACAAAATCAGATGAGGAGGTTGAGATTCAGAGGGAAATGGAAAATGTTGTTGTTATTCAACACGGAGAGAGACATCGGCTGCTGTTGGTCAGAGTGATTAAAAGAGAAAATTTATGGAAACGATTTGAATCAAAGAACTCGAGGAAGATCGGAAATTGATGAATCAGGAGATGGGCTCGACTTGATGTTTGAGAGATTGAAGTCTGGATGGTTGAAATTATGAGTTGAGCTGCTGCTATTTTGGGTCTGTGTATGAAGAAAATATGGTGGTAATGGTTGGTCTGAGTTCGATAGAAAAGAGAATCAGTGAGAAGAAGTGAGGGTGTTGGAGATGAAGGTGGTTTTGTTGTTGGAGGAAGGAACTTAGGGTTCTGTTAGTCGATTGACTCAGGCAACAAAACAAGATCGGGTGCAGATTGAAATCAAAGCGGCTTAAGGTCTGCGGTTGAGAACCGATTATGTGGCCAGTCCGAATCGGGTAATGGATTTGGAGGTGATGTTGATGGTCATTCTGTGGATTGAGTTGTCAGAAATGGGTTTGGTTCTGAGGATGAAATTAATATACTCAGGAAATCAGTGAGCTAGATAGAAGAAGAAGTGATTGAAATTGAATCGGATTATGGAATGATGCTGTTCTGCCAAGTTTGAGAAACTGGGTTCATGGGTGTGGTTTGCAATGTTGATGCTGGTGGTAGCAGGTGAATAAGCTGTAGTCTGGTCCGTAATTGATGCGGCTAATAGAGAAATTGTTGTGTGTCGGGGGAGATGGGGTCTGTGGATGTAAATGGAAATGAATATTGCGGTGAGCGGGGAAGCAAGGATTAAGATGGCGGTGGTAATGGAGCTAGTTTTAGTGGTAACTAGATGGGTTCGAGGCTGCTTTGAATGTATTGCAGAAGAAGGGAAGAGCTGATATGTTGCAATGAAGCTAGTTGGGGGTCTCTGGTGAAGAGTGAATGACTGAGAATTGAGAGATGAAGCTGCAATTGGAAGATTGAAGCAATGCTGAAATGGAGTAAAGCTTAGATGTATGTGCTAGGATTGTCACAGGGAAGAAGGAAACGGCCTGAAATTGGCCTGAGATATGCCCAGAATGAGGAAACTCGTCTCTGAATTTTCCTCCCATGATTCAACTCGTTTGAGATGACCGATCCAGCCGATCAAATAGATCCAAGACAAATGGGAAGTAAGACAAGTCGACCACCTAATCACCGACTCGGGCTGGCGACTCGGTGTCGACTCCTCATTCCCTTGACCCTGATCTGACGGTTGACCGATTTGTTTGACCATTTGACCGTTAGTCTTAATTAATGGATCGAATTTAAAATATTCCGTTGACGGCAACGAAACTCGTGTGGCACACACTATTCCTAATGATTCCGCCACAATACCAGTTTTCCTACGAGCCAAAAATTCCAATTTTCTATGGACTTCTCTCATGGGTGTGAAGACTTGGACTAGGAATTGGATGGAGAATTGGGCTAAAATTTGGAAAGAGAATGTGGAAGAGTTGAGAAAAGCTTGGATTTGGAAATTGAATTGCTAAAGGAAAAGGATTCTAATCCTTGGAAGATTTGGAGAATATTGAAGCCTATAAATAGAGAAGTTTTCTACATCTTTTACACACTCTCTACACACACAACACTTGTGTTTTTGCTTTTATCTAAGATTCTTCTTCTTAATTATTTGTGTGAACTTGAAAATTCTCCTTTTAATATTTATTATTTGTGTGAATTTCAAAAGCATGAGTAGCTAATTTTCTTATTGATTGAGGATGAATTCCTAGTTCTTAACATGATTTGAGTTTTGTTTCAATTCTATCTTGAGGTTTTTCACATAATTATCGCTTGTTTTTACTAATAGGAATGTTTAGTCATTCATGATTGATTGATAGATTGTTTGTAGTGCACGCTAAATTGATTTTTTAATTGATCTACATCTAGTATAAGTTAGGGAATACGTAATCGTTCTCGACACTTTACATAAGTAGAAAACACAAGACCTTGCGGAGGGATTCCGTGGAGCAATTGTGTGTAGAAACAACGCTAGAAAGTGAACCAAGCGAACAGAGTTTAACTACTAGTACTAAACCTAAATTCATAAATCTTAATGCATTCAGGAATTACATCTTGTAAGCGAACCTCAAGGTGGTTCCTTTGAATAGAATCGATAACTAGCGGACTTGTTACTCGGTGAAATAAGGGATTTTGGGGCTAGCTAAGCGGACCTTTGCTATCCTACGGTTGGTGATAATCTGTGACTTATAACAAGTAGAAAAGAACATAACTTTAATCATTGTTTTGCAACGAAGAAGGATTCCTTGATCTTGTCTCTCTTATTGATTTCAACTTTAACTTTTAATTGTTTTATTTACTTTCTTTTGCTTTATACATCCCCCCTTTCGTGACAATTTTACAACTAGAATCTTTTGCTCCTCGTGGGAACGAACTTGACTTCCATTATATTATTTTTAATTGAGTGGAAATATTAATTAATTTGATTGCACCTACGACACGCATCACTTACATATTTCTCGAAATATGTGTTGGTAAGCTTTCACTTTAACCAAGTTCATCTTATATTCTTGACGAAATTCAAAAGATGATCATGTGAAAATCGCCTGGTAACATATTATATGATTTGTGTGAGACAGTCATTTGGTGTAGACTCAGAATGTTTCGTATTGATCATTTGATCACTTGAGAATTGCTTTGAAGCTAATAGTTTGTGTGAGACAGTTATTGTCGTCTTCTAAGAATGTTTCAATGATTGAAATAGGAGTTTAGAACAATTAACCATGATTTGATATCAATATGCGTATTTTGTATGCTTATCAAGGTAAGTTATTCCAAGACCGGAACCATAGTATGCATACCCCTATGCGTCTCGGTTTGTTAGTTAAGTCCCGGAACTTAGTATGCATACACAGAATGACCCGTCCCTCCGCCGATACTGTCCCAACTTAGACACTTTCGGAAATCCCAGAAAGGTGGGGTTTTCAACGGGCATCATGCAGACTCCAAACAGAAACTTCCTGAGGTCACCCATCCCTTGATTACTCCCTGTCCGAGCACGCTTAACCGCAGAGTTTTCGCCAACTCTTGAGCCAATTGTCTGAAAAAGCCTCTTATGTTAGGAAAGGACAAACCATTACCTATATTCCATTCCATCGGCGAACCAATGCCGAAATCGGGGTATGCGTACTAGCGTAACAGTTCAAGTCCGAGAATTCAACTAAGTTTGGTCATGTACGACAGTATGCGTACACGTTCGCATACTGGCGAACCCATACCAAATCCGGCTACTTAGGTATGCGTACCCGTTTACATACTTGAGTGGGTTAAGTTATAAAATCGGTTTGTTCATGAACTAATACATTTATAAATTAAGGAATGCAATCTTTTGGAAACCGTGTCTATAATGTTCATGAATTTATTCGAGTGAATCAAAACCGATTTTGCTTCAATTGTGTCTTGTATACTTCTATGAGAATTTAAACAATTGAACAACTCTATAACTAGTTTCATTTGAGTCATTTGAACTAGTTGTGTTAAGATGAACAAGGCCGATATGAAAGTGTTCATATGGCTAACTTCTAAACTATTGCTGAGCCAACAAAGTGTATAGGTTTAGGAACGATTACCCATATCTAAATGAAGTCACTTTTCATTTGTGTGTAACAAGCTAAGTTCAATCTAACGGTTGAAAGATATTAGCTTGAGTCTAATCGTGTTTTCATCTAACGATGTATATTGAATGCTTTGCTACCAAGGTAAAATTGATTGCAAACCCTGATTTGAAGACTATATAAGGGAGAACTCTAGCAACTGGGAAACCTAATCCCCACACCTCCTGTGTGATACTAGTTGCGACTAGAGTCGATTCTCCTTTAACCTAGGTTTTTCCTTAAACCATTATAGGTTAACGACTTAAAGACTTCATTGAGATTGTGAAGCCAGACCCAACTATTTTCTCTGTAGTTGCGTGTTCTGATCTTGCTTTGTTCTATCGTATTGAGTACTATCTTCTCTAAGATTTGCTCGAGATTTAATCTCCAATATGCAAGATAAAAAGTAGTCACAAACATCTTCGTCTCATCGTTTGTGATTCCAAAATATCTTGTTTCTCTACCATACAACTAAGAATATTGTGAGGTGATTGATATTACTAGGTTGTTCTTCGGAATATAAGTCCGATTGTATCAATTGGTTCTCGCTCACCTTGATTTATCAAAAGACAACAAAACTCATAGGTATTTCTGGGAGATGATTTATCTATTCAATAGACTTTTCTATGTGATAAAGATTTGTTTATCAAGTCTTCGACTTTGGATCATAGAAACTCTTAGTTGTGGGTGAGATCAACTAAGGGAATCAAGTGCGTAGAGTCTCGCTGGGATTCATAGGCGTAAGGAACGCGAATGTACCTTAATCAGTGTGAGATTGGTTAGGGCTCAACTACTTTCCATCAAGTTAACTTGCAGAGTTAAATGTCTGTAGCGGCTTAATACATGCGGTGTTCAAATCGGGACTAGGTCCCGGGTTTTTTCCGATTTGCGGTTTCCTCGTTAAAAAAATTTACGGTGTCTGTTATTTCTTTTCGCATTATATTTGTTTATATAATTGAAATATTACAGGTTGTGCGTAGTTCAATCAATTAGATATCCAACCTTTGGTTGTCGATATAAATTGATTGACACTTTAACGTTGGTCTTTGGTACTGTTCAAGTTGTTTCTCATAATAATCAGGCTCACGGATTCTATCTGTTTGATTTGCTGATTACATTGAGAAACAGAGATACAACTCTTAGATATATTTCTATTGATTGAGTCTCGATCCGTCTAGTTGATTCTCTTGGAATTATATTGAGTTTGTCCATACAGATTGCCTAAACGAAATATTGGGTGTGGTTGTTAGACCCCCGTTTTTTATATTAATAAAAGTGGCACTCTTTGACCGCATAACAACACCTTCAAGTGGAAAACCTTACCACGAAAAAAAAAAATGGCCTTGAAATTAGGGACCTTATCTTCTGATCTCCCTTTGGGGTCACCAAAAACTCAAGACCCATGTGAGTGTGACTTACCCTTTTATGATTTTAGATGGAGAGAAATCAATGAAAACTATAACAATTTTTTGTGAAAAATCATTATATATACAACAATAAACAAAGTATAATTACTACCCACTAATTTCAGGAAAAAAAAAACTAATTAACTTAATTCAGAAAAATTGGCGCCATGACATGGTAAATTACGCCTACATGTTGTGCAAATGGCAATATATATTCTTTAAAAAGAAAACTCCAGCAGAAAACTAGCTAGTATCTGTTAGCAACTTGCCGCTTTCTAGTAATTCAAATATTTTAGGGGCCATTAGATGAAGATACGTCATCATCTATAGCAGACAAACAACAATGAAAACAAATCAAAGTCTTCATTTATCTTATTTCCTAAATTTTCTTCAAAAATCGCATTTTCGCACTAGGAGTATTTTTCTTCGGATATTCGTTTTTAATATTCATTTATTGTAAATGATAGAAACGTCACCATCAAAAAGTAATTATTATCATAATTGATATGAATTTGAAGTGAAGAAAAAATCATTTGCTTGTAGATGGTAGTTTGGTGGTAAGGGAAAATGTCCATCTTAGATTCAACTCGAGTTTTATTGAGAAATTCATCCACATAGGCCTAATCCAAGTCTCAGCCTCATGAGCGAGACTCATTTTCCTTCCTCATGACTCATGAGCGAAACTCCACTCCAACCTCACGAGCGAGACTCACCTCCCGACCTCACAAGCGGCTCTCACATCTAGGCCTAACGAATGTGACTATGATCTCACCCTCACGAGTGAGACTCCGCTCTTCTATCGAAAGTCGGCTCTCGGCCTCTCGAAACTCGGCTCTTGGCTTCATAAGTAGGACTTAGTTCTCGATCCCAACCTCATATACATGGCTCCTAGTACATCCCCACGAAATAAAATGGTCATGTTTACTCATTATCCTCATGATACGTCCTGGTGACTCTATGTGCATAAACGAGACTTAGCTCTTTAGTAAAGCATGATTCGTGCCTCGGTCTCATGAGCACGACGCCAGTCTTACAAGCCGCGTACTTGACACATGATACATCCCCACAAGATACACTGGCCATGTCTTCTCCAAAATGATGAGGGTACCAAGTACACCAAAATCTTTTCGATATCAACCTATATTACCGATACCCTGTGTGATCTAATGTAGACAAAGATTGTCAAAAAGATATCAACCACGAGGTATACACTTGGTATATAGTACAAGTAGTACAAAACCGAACCTAAATATGGGGATCAACCCAAGTATTTTAATTAACGTACAAGTACAATTACTAAAACAATAATTATAATGTGGAAAGTAAAGTAAAAGCACAAACAAGATTTTGTTAACGAGTAAACCCGCAAATGCGGAAAACCCCTGACCTAGTCCAGTTTTGAATACTCCCCTCGAGAATTAAGCCATACAAAGACCCCTACCAACTTCTCAAGATAGTTCCAGCCCTCAAGAAAACTATACCTAGTTACTTAGTTTCTTCATGATTTGTGCGCTCTACAACCAACCGCCAATGCACGTGAATCCTAAGATAAAGCCAACTATCTTAAGTTGCTTCACCTGCCTGTGATTACTTCAAGCACTCAATAAATTTGTATCTTCTTCTAAAACAGTAAAAGACTAATCTGATTCGGTAACCGATCTATCAATATCAAGAAGTAAAACAGAGATTTATGTTGAGTTAAAACAAAATCTCTTCCATTTTATCTAATAAACTCCTTTGCTATGTTTAGATCAACCAAGACCTAGATTATCAAGATAACGAGATCTAGGTCTACAAACTATCAGTTTCGGATATAAATCCTCAATAGTTACGGATCGGTCCTACTAGAGATCCTCAATACATAGGAATCGATCCTGCTAGAGGTCCTATTATTGATCCCTAATAGGAACC
>JAJJWW010011975.1:0-189886 GCA_023531295.1 Papaver armeniacum | reverse complement strand
AACTTCCTTGGTCAATAATGCAAGTTTGCATTTCGAGCAAACTATCACAAGAGCGACAAAACTACATTGTTGTGTTGTTGTTACGTGAAGTCGTCTATTCGGAGAGGAAAGTGCCCTAATAAGCGAAATGTCTTACGGCCGCTCATTTAAAGACTTTGGGGATCAAGAAGCTCTACGATCTTGTTGGTGGGAAGCTAGATAATTGCGGTATTATTTTTTTCGATTTGATTTGATTGACTAACGGTTGTTGAACTTTGATTGCACCAAGTTTGTTTATTCTTGAGAATCTTCTCTTTTGATATAAGATTCACTAAAACTAGATCAAAGTGTCAACGGGATCTTTAGAATTGTTTGTAGATCTAAAGACGTCTTGTGATAATCCATTGTTAACAGACTCCAGTCTGTGCGTGATTGATTGATACGTGATGATCTCTATACCTTGGTAACTATTACTATAAAGGCGGAATTCAGAATAATAATAGACGAGAAACTTAGAAAACAGAACACAAGTAGTAATTTGAAGAAAATATCTTCTCTTAGATTATGAACAAGAAAACGATTACAATTCTCTCTTTTGTTACGCTCACAATCTTCTCTAAACAGTGGATTAACCTTAAACTGTTTGCTAAGCTTTGTACAAGTATTGTTGTAAGCTTTCTCTGGGTTTTCTGTGCCTAGTATATGCGGTGCGTCATAACGGGACACACTAACTAGATGTGTTTAGTTATGAGCTAAACATCCCTATTTATAGGCTTGGTTTGGTTTCCCCAAACGTCTTAGGAATCTATTTCCTTTTGTAGGACTAGTTCCCTTTCTAGGTATATTACCTAAACTAAGAATACTGCTCAAAACAATACTCCTCCCTAAAATAGGAATTTATCCCTAACAAGGAATCCTTCCTAATATAGGACTCTATCCTCAATTAGTCTTGAGGATCACTAGTTCCCAGGGAAAGGAAGATACACATGTATCATGCGCCCCCCCTCAAGAACTTGAACTCCTGTGAAAGTTATATTTGTAGGTTAGGGAACTCGTGAGTTCCTTTCACCCTGCTGAACCATCTCTCCTTGCTGGGAACTTGACCTTGACATCTACTTAGGAAAGTCTCATTCTCTTCCTGGCGTGTCTTTGTCAGCTCTTCGCTCCATAATGCAATCTTCTTGAGTGATTCTTCTCTATCAAACCACAAGTCTTCCACATGTGGCAAGATCATCTTGTCATCTCCATCATCATCTAGTAATGGTGGTTCAAACATACTTAACCTTCTTAGGTCTTCTTCTTTTTGTTTGGTTAGAACTTCCAAACAAACTCTGCTAAACTTCTCGTCAAGAGAACGGATCACAAGGAGAATGAACTTTGTACTAGCATTCTTCAACCATTTAGCCCGAGTGGTCAGTAATCAAACTTGCTCCCTCAAGAGGAGAGTCAATAGCTCGTATTACAAAGTTCTCCCATCTTTGGTAAAGGTATACTGCTCCCTCCTATGTAAACCGCATCTCGATCCCATAAGTAAGGACTACCAAGTACAACTTGACAAACATCCAATGGAACCCGTCGCATGTAACCTCGTCAATGTATGACTCATCAAAGCAAACTTGAACGTGCGGCTGCTGCACGCAACTTTGTGGACCACCTTCCTTTTGAATCCACCCTAAAGGATAGGGTTTCGGAATGTTTGAAAGTCTTCAAACCCAACTGTACCAAATAATGTGAAAGTAAATTCTTCGACTTCCAGTCAATAACAACATCTATTAGTGTTGTCTTAACTCCGCATCTTAACCGTGAAGAGTCGCTCCCTAGGATCGTCCTCCATAAGTTCTTCTACGTCTCCCTACCATTAGAGAGAGCTTTTGATTGGGGTTCTGTTAGTCCGTTGACTTCTTTTTGGAGCTTGTGCGACTAGTGTTGCCATAATGGCTTCTTTCTTCAAACCCTTTTGGTTTTAGATTAGGATACTTTATCCAACACTTTTCAACAACATGCCTTGTTTGTTTGCAATGAGTGCAAACTAAACCAACTTTGTCACTTGACTTCCCTTCTTCTTTGCTCATTTCATCTCCTTTAGCGACGAAACTTCCAGACTTTCCCTTAACGTTTCCCTCGACATCAGTTTTCTTCAGCCTGCCTTCGATGGCATTAGCTTTTATGCTTGCTTCGGAGATAGTATCCACCGAAAACATCTTCAACTCCTTCCGTATATACTCATGGAACCCGGAGATATACTTCATATAGATAACATAATCTCCCAAGTCTAAGTCTAAAATCATAGCTTGCTTCTGAAATTCCGAAGTATATTCTTGTACGGTTTGGTTGTAAGTCTGCTTCAAGTTGTACCACTTGAACCATCTCTCCTCAAGGTAGCCAACCGGATAAAACTATTTCCTTACAACTGCCTTAAATCTTTTCCACGACAATACTCTTTTACCTAGGTTTTGTCTTTGATAAGCTTTCCACGGAGTTAGAGCATGCTTTTGTAGCTTCAATTTCGCGAAATCTATCTTTTCCTTTGAACCATATTCAAAGAAAGAGAAATACGTCTCTAGACGTTCAATCCAATCATCCAATTTTTCTACATCGACACTCCCATCGTAAAGTGGAATATCAACACGAAAATCAATTTTCGATTCTTACCATGAGGTTTAGTTGATGTAGGACTTTTAAGAAACTCACTTCTCTTCTTTTCTTCATCCTCATCTTCTTCCTCTTCTTCTTCTTCTCTCTTTCTTCCACTCGTCTTCTTCCGAATCATCTTTTTCCGAAGTTGCAGGTGAAGGTGTAACCTTTTCTTTGTCTTCTTCTTAGGTGTATGAGAACGAATACATTCACTCAATTCCCGAAGAGTAACTTGAATAGACTTCATGTCTGTTTGCAACGTAGCCACCTTTTCTTCCATAGTTTGTGGTTCGCCTTCCTTAGGATCATCAACTGACTTTGTCATCCTTGATCTCCTTGTTTTATTAACGTCTTCTTGCTTCTCGAGTACCTCACCAAGCTTTATATAGAGAGATCTAGTGAAAACCATAAACCACAGGGATTTACCCTAAAAACTAACCTTGCTCGTGATGCCAACTTGATACGTGATGATCTCTATACCTTGATAACTATTACTATAAAGGCGGAATTCAGAATAATAATAGACGAGAAACTTAGAAAACAGAACACAAGTAGTAATTTGAAGAAAATATCTTCTGTTAGATTATGAACAAGAAAACGATTACAATTCTCTCTTTGTTACGCTCACAATCTTCTCTAAATAGTGGATTAACCTTAAACTGTTTGCTAAGCTTGCACAAGTATTGTTGTAAGCTTTCTCTAGGTTTTCTGTGCCTAGTATCTGTCGGTGCGTCAATAAAAAGGACACACTAACTAGATGTGTTTAGTTATGAGCTAAACATCCCTATTTATAGGCTTGGTTTGGTTTCCCAAACGTCTTAGGAATCTATTTCCTTTTGTAGGACTAGTTCCCTTTCTAGGTATATTACCTAAACTAAGAATACTGCTCAAAACAATACTCCTCCCTAAACTAGAAATTTATCCCTAACAAGGAATCCTTCCTAATATAGGACTCTATCCTCAATTAGTCTTGAGGATCACTAGTTCCCAGGGAAAGGAAGATACACATGTATCATTGATCTTAAGAGATTCAAGTTGTGGTGTGCAAGTGTTTATTGAAGATTAAAGAAGATTTGAAGACAAAGAAGATTTCTTATTGGTTTCATAATCTTTGGTGTGCACAAAACTTGATTGACTGGGATCCAACTACAATCGGTTTATCCTTGATAGATTTGATTGATTAGTTGCGTAGATCGGCATCACTATATAGTATCTTGGTAGATTCTATATTTGATTGCAATATCTAAACTCTGTTACTTTTGTAGTTTTTGATAGATAGATGTAAACCCGACAAAGGAGTTTATTGGATTAAACAGAAGAGCCTTTGTCTAACTCAAATCACTGAGATTGAATAGAGTTGTTACCAAACAAATTTGTTGTTCCTTTAATGTTTGGAATTAGATCCAAAGGAATTGTTCCAGTGCGTGCACTTATCGAATGTCGGAAGCGCAGGGATACTGAATAAACTAGGTGAACTATAGGTTTATTTGCTTGGTCTCAACTATACGAAGTTGGTTTGATTTTGTATAGCGGCTTAATTCTGAGAGTATTCAATTCTGGACTAGGTCCCGGGTTTTTCTGCATTTGCGGTTTCCTCGTTAACAAAATCTTGATGTGTCATTTACTTTTCTATTTCCGCAATTATAATTGTTTATTACAATTAGAAGTAAAATACACAAACGTTAACTCTGTGTTACTTGATAGTGATCCTATAGAGTTTGGTTAAGTCCGAACCTATTATCAAGTAATCACACTTTGATTGTTGTATAATTGTCTCGATCTCGTATCCATAGATGATCACACAAAGTGTGAATACCGATTAGTTGTATTGTCTTGACTCAGTCCATAGAAAATCACTTTCGGTAAGAGGACTTATAGGTGGAAAAGTTTAAGATTGTGTTATATTTGGGTACCCTCGTCTTTGGTGCGATCCATTCTATAAATCATGGGCAAGGAAAGACTAAGCGACTCGAAGAAAGTCTAAAGACTCAGTTAACGTATTACAAGATATGTGCTCAATAGAAGACAGTTCTTCAAACTTTTGTTACTCAATTGAAGATACCTCTAACGAGATATTTTTGAGTTCAATACTTGAAATTTCTGATGAAAGATCAAGTATAAAAACATCTGAAAAAGAATTAAGCAAATAATTCCTTATTTGCTCTAGTGAACTTCTTTATGCACTTGAGATAAAAAGATATCTAACTTTAAAGGTTGAAAATATCAATGAAAAACATAACTTGCTAAAAGGAGAAATCTCTCAACAAGTTTTAAGCTTCGACGAAAAGGTGAGCACTGAGCGTCTTTATACAAAAATCTGTGAGAAGAACTTGGATAAATATCTAAAAAGGGTCTGCCTTTTAGAAAAAGAACTTGATGATTCTAAAGCAGAATTAAATTCTCAGCAGTTGTGTTTCAAAGAAAAAGAAAATACTCTTCTTTCCCACATAAAGCATTTAGAGGAAACTCTTAATTCTGCTCTTGATAAAAATGAATCATTAAAAGAAGAAATCTCCATGCTGAGAAAACTTATGAGAGCTCAAACAATCTATCCTCATTATTGGAAACAAGGAGAAGTCATGGCGATACCCGTGGTTTGGGTTATGAAGGTTGCAATACCTTAGTTCTTGACAAAGAGATAAAGTTTGTCAAATCCTCCTGTACTCAAACTGAGGCATCTTTAAAAGATACTCAGTGTAGCTGTGAAGAAACTAAGAGGGACGAATCAACAACTGATGATTAGTCCAATCAGGAAATAACGGAGAAGGCTGATGAAATAAGGAAGAGATCGAAACTAAGAAGAGTACAAAAAGGGGAAGGAGCATTCGAAAAAATTTCACATAAAGGTAACAACAAAAAATTATAACTCTCATAATATTAAACATTGTTATTCTTGTGGTAGTAATAAACATCTTCAGAAAAAATGCAAGATTCGTAGGATGCAAAATGCTCTTCTTTTTGTATCAAAGGAATAGTAAAAAATGAACCTTGACTCCTGTTTCACAACATCAGGACTAAAGGACTATTTTGATAATCCTTGGTCTCGTGTGGTATGCTCCAAATTCGTTCAAAAAGGGGCATAAGAGAAATGACTTTAAAGAGCAAAATCGTGTTGTGATGTCACAAATGCAGTTAAGCAAAAGAATTGATAAAACATCTTGATTCTCTCGAATCAAGCCATCCGGTTTTAGAGAACGCAGACCATAAATCGAATTAACGATCGGAAAATGTATTTTCATAAATTGGATAAGAGTTTCATTACGGATATCTTGAGTATATTAAGCTAGGTCACTCTCTCAATATCCGATGGCTAGTAACACTCCAGGTGGGTTAATCTAAACCAACCATTACCCCTAACTGAATACTACTAAGGACCAACACTATAACTATATGGGTACCCCCTACCTAACTACTACTAGCACACAACCTGGTAGCCCCTACCTCCTACACTGTGACATTCCACTCACTTTGAAAACATCCTTGTCCTCAAGGATGAGTGTTAGAGCATAGCTTGGTTGAACCCACCAAGCGTTGGTATGTCAAGTTTGGTTGTCATATTTTAGTGAACCAAAACTCATTTAAAGAGTTGCTTGATTATGTACTAGAGTCAACTTCGTATAGGTTAGCTTGAAAGTATTAGGATATGAGACATTACAAGTATTACGAAGACTTGAAGAAGTGAAGAAGTAAGGAGCTACACCGACAATATCATCCTTCCACTTGAGGTTAGTAATATTTTTAACTTGAATTGTTTCATTCCCTAACATATCTTTCAAGTCGTGCATATTGAAAACATAACTGCGAAGCATGAATGATTACACTCTAGTTAGACGTAGTATTAAGGAATACAATATGAAGTATAACGTTTATCTTTTGAACTTCGTATATAAGACATCGACATAATCGTTTGAATGCTATTGTGATTATGTATAGGTATGAGGTGAAGATTTCATCCTAGGAAAAAATGTTTTACATTCGTTTAAAGGAAGTAAATTCATGAACTTGTTTTGTGAATCGAAAGGGAAATCGCTAGGCTTATTGGTATTGTTATTCATTTCATATCTTTTGAACTACCAATATGTGTGATTAGTATAACCACTCATGACTTGTTTATGTTCTTGGTAAAACTATTCACAAGGCCTGACTTTTGTATTGGTATGAATTTTATTAGTGAAACCGATCTTAAGTAATCACCTGAGATGGTATGATCGATTTAGTGTTATTGGTATGACCAACTCTAGGCAAAGGAGAACCGATCCTAGTAAGAGGGGAATCGATCCTTGTAAGAGGTGCAACACGTTTCTAGATATTGGGAACCGATCCTATGAACATGTGCAACACGTTTTTAGACATTGGGAACCGATCCTATGGACATGTGCAACAAATACAAGTTAGATACCATATATATGTGTGAACCGATCCTAGTACCTAGTTAACCGAATTTTTGGAAAGCTAGTGTGACTAAATCCAGTACTCATATGGAGGTAGAACCGAAACTTGTTTTGGTAGAACCGTGAAACCCATGATTGGTGATTGAGTGTTCTTAATCAATCACATAGTTCTTTGAAGTAAGATGAACCAATTCTAAACTTGTTTGGAAGTGTGGCAAATCGATTCCAAGATAGTAAATATGAAAGATGATATACTAAGTTAAGATGTCGACATACTTTGAACATGTGCAGTAACGCTTATCTTTTATTGTTCAAAGATATTCCTTAATAGCTAAAGAAAAAAAAAATCCCGGATCGAAAAAATAAGTTGAGAATCTTTTAATTAAGGTTTTTAATTTTTTTTTGGAAAATAAAAATTAGTAATGTGCATTTACTAGTTGGAGATTTTCTAAGAGATTTTCGGTCAATGTTTGGACAAAGCATTTCCGGAATTATGGAAACCGAATTTGGAATATATTGCATATCTTGAGAATATTTTCGGTTTTGAAATTCCTTTGGTGTCCAAACTTCCTTGGTCTATAAATATCAAAGTTTGCATTTCGAGCAAACTAATCCTCAGAGCTAGCAAAACTACCTAGTTGTGTTGTTACTGGTGGAGCCGCCTATTCGGACAGGAAAGTAACCTAATTAGGTGAAATCTCTTACGACCGCTCAGTTTAAAGACTTCTTTGGGATTGAGAAGATCTATTAGTACCGTTGGTGGGAAACTAGATAATTGCGGTTTATTAATTATTAATTTTCGATTGATTTGATTTGATTTGATTGACTAACGGTTGTTGAAATTTGATTGCACCTAGTTTGTTATGCTTGATAATCTTCTCTTCGATATAAGATTCACTCAAACTAGATCGAAGTTTCGACGGGGATCTTTAGACTGCTTGTAGATCTAAAGACGTCTTGTGATAATCCATTGTTAATAGACTCCGTTCTGTGCGTGATTGATCACAATAGATTCAAGTTGATTGTTTGCAGGTGTTTATTGAAGATCTAAGAAGATTTGAAGACGAAAAATATTTCTGATTTGGGTTCATAATCTTTGGTGTGCACAATACTTGTTTCGGTTAAAGAGGATCCAACTATAATCGGTTTATCCTTGTGGTAGGTTGGATTGATTAGTTGAGTAGATTGGCATCAATACAATTCTTTGTGATTCAAAGTATTGATTGCAAAATCTTGACAATTACTTTGGTAGTTGTTATTAGATAGATCTAAGGACCTAACAAAGGAGTTTATTGGGATAAACGGAAGTGCCTTTTGTCGAACTCACATCACTTGGTTGAAAAGAGTTGTTACCAAAAGATTTGTTGTTCCTTTTTATCAAGTTTGGAATATGAACCAAAGTAATTGTTCCAAGTACGTGACTTATTACAAGTTGGAGGCGTGGGAATACAGACGGAACTAGGTGAACTATGGGTTTAGTTTCTTGGTCTCAACTATACGAAGTTGGTTTGATTTTGTATAGCGGCTTAATCCTGAGAGTATTCAATTCTGGACAAGGTCTTGGGGTTTTTCTACATTTGCGGTTTCCTCGTTAACAAAATCTTGCTGTGTCTTTTACTTTTCTATTTCCACAATTATAATTATTTTTATTATAATTAGAAGTAAAACACACAAGTGTTTATTCCTATTTACTTGATAGTAATCCTATTATGTTTGGTTAAGTCCGAACCTTTTATCAAGTAAACATACTTCGTTATTGTATTGTCTCGATCTCGTATCCATAGACGATCACACGAAGTGTGAACCGATTAGTTGTATTGTCTCGACTCAGTCCATAGACAATCACTTTCGGAGAAAGGACTTATAAGTGGAAAAGTTTCAAGATTGAGGTATATTTGGGGTACTCTCGTCTTTTCAATTGGTATCAGAGAAGGCAAACACGAAAATATCTAACAATCTGTGTTTGGTGCGATCCAACCTATAAGAAATGAGTCAAAGTAAGATTAAGCGAAAGTGAAGATTATTGAAAGATTCAGTTAACGTATCGCAAGAGGTTATTGAACCACCCTCAGAATCTGTTTGTGAGCAATTGCTTACTTACAAAAATATATTTGAGAAAAATCGGGATGATTTTAAAGCATTAACTATTGAATGTGAAAGGATGTGTCAAAATCACAAAAAGTTTAGGGAAGATGCTTCTCAACAAATACAGGGTCTTGAGGAAAAATCAAGAGCTAGTCTGTCTCAAACAGAATTATTAAAAAGGGAGCGTGATGCTGCTCTTAAACAAATTCACTTGTTGGAAGAGAAACTTGTTGAATCTGATGCAAGGATTAACTCTCAACAAAAGAGTTTTGAAGAGAAGTAAAGTGAATATCTCTCACGAGAAAAATGCCTTAAGGCTGATCTTACTGGTGCTCTTGATAAAATCAAGATGTTGGAAGAAGAAAATTTGAACCTGAAAAATTTCAATGATAGCTCAAACAATTTAACCTCAATGTTAGAAGCAAGTAGAAATTATCGTGATACACGAGGATTGGGCTATAATGGAATAGATGCTTCAAGGATTAGCAAAGAGGTAAAATTTGTTAAAGCTAAAAATTCTTCTAAACCATAGGCTTCCACTGAGGTAAAAGATGCTCGTATTCCTTGTAAATAAGTAAAACCAGTCAAGCCTAAGAATCATGTTCAACCATACTCTTCAAGAACGACAATCAAAGAGAGCACTTCTGCTAATGTCAAGAAAGCAACAAAGTTGAACAAAGATAAGAAGAAGAAGAAGAAAAATCGTCGAGCTCCAATGCAAGAGGATCCACAAAAAGGTAACAATAAAACTCATACTT
This sequence comes from Papaver armeniacum, assembly GCA_023531295.1. Lineage (NCBI taxonomy): Eukaryota > Viridiplantae > Streptophyta > Magnoliopsida > Ranunculales > Papaveraceae > Papaver > Papaver armeniacum. The sequence continues at coordinate 180,039 of JAJJWW010011975.1, read as the reverse complement.
CGTATGTTACTAAGCATTGTTTTTATTGTGGTAATAAAGGGCATGTGGAATGGGGATGCAATATTCGTAGGATAAAAGATACACTTTCTTTTGTATCAAACGAATTGGCTAAGATTTCTCCCAAAGGAACTCGAATCGATATTGTCCAAAGTTTAGGCAAAAGAATTATTATAATGATAGTTCAAATCGCTCGACAAGGTCATCTTATAAAAGACCTGAATATAGAAAGAGATATGACTTTGTAAATGCTAAGACAAGATTTGATGTTCCAAATTGGAGAAAAATTGTTTCGCAAAGTATTCAAAAGGACAATCGTCCTAATGGTATAAAGGAGAAAGCTGCTCCTGCGAAACCCTCCTCTAAATGGGTCCAAAATCCTCCATAGCCAAAAAGGGACCAAAAGTTAGTCACAAGAATGACTCTAAACTGTTAATTGTTGGTGACAATAATTACAAGAGTTTTCTTGAAAGACTAAAGAAAGACATCATGTCTGAATTCTCTTGTACTAGTGGATGTTGTAATAATGACACTCTTCATCACAAGTCAAATAAGAAAAACAAGAGAAAACAAACCAAGCAAGAGGTCAAGAATGATGATTTTGTCTTAGTTATTCATGACGAACAAGACAAGGCTCAACTCAACACAACCTAGTTGTGTTAGAATGTGCATGCTCACCTTGGTGCTCTCTTTTGAAAAGGTGAGGAAGTACATGATCTCTCGGTTATTATATGACTAATTAACATCTTTAGGGAGATTTCTTTTCTTCTATATTTGAACTTTTGATAGAAACGGTAATTTAGACTTTATTATGTTGATATCTACTGATCATATATGTGTAACTCTTATTTATACCGTTAAAACGAGCCAAAAATCACTAAATTCGGACATTGTATGCAAAAGTTATGCAAAAACAATTTAGTATTGTGATTCTTCACTAGTAACACATGGTGACCGATCCTAGTGAGAGGAGCAAAATATGGTGACCGATCCTAGTGAGAGGTGCAATACGAAGGAGTGTAAACCTGTTTTGCCTATAACTTTTTCGTCCGAACTCGGAATGACCTCATTCTTTTTGCGTGGTTTCGTAATTCAATTCCATACAAGATTGAGGTAATTGCAATACTTGATCTTTGGTGAATATTTATGGTGTATTGCATTTGGATTTATGGGATGTTTGATTTCGGTTTTCTTAACCTTAATATTCGATCTCATATGGTGTGAACCCTTATGGTTTGGGTGACTTTTTGGTTTAGCATGATTAAGTACTAGCCCATGTTGGTAGGCTTTATCAAAGGATCATGATGGGTTCTGATTGAAGCAATATGTGAAAAAGTCACAATATGTTGAATCGTTTGGTTTAGCATAAAATCATATGTGTTTCGGGGTTTTCAACTTTTGCTTGCAATAGTTAAAAACTGGTTTTCAACCTCTCTCTAGCAAAGGTTGGTTGTTGTTATTCTTTTGTTTTGCATAAGGATGACAACATAATGATATTTCGGTATCAATTCTCCCTGGAAGAAGATGCAAACATATTGGAGAAGAGGATGCGAACTTTGAGGTAACGACTTTGTTAGTTAATCGTTTTCCTGTTTAAGAAAAGCCTGATTTTATTGCATATATTTATTGCTTTTGCTTAACAAAATTTCGGTACAATTGATATTTTATTCCATTATTTGTGTATGGATGTGTGTGTGATTCAGTTGTTTTCGGTTAAGAAAAACTATTGTTATCTTGCTTTATTGTTGGTATTAATCGTTTAGGTTTACAAAATTTCAGTGCAATTGCGGTGCTTTAATGTCTATGTTGTTTCAATTGCTTCCGGTTGAGGTGAATAATTATGCAAGTTGATTTATTTGGTTTGTATGAATTGTTTATGGCTTAACGAAAGAAAAAGTTTTCGGGATGAATTTTTTAGTCCAATTCGATTTCGTATAAGAGAAACTAAGTTAATTCTGATCTTAGTTAGACTTATCAAAGTAGAGGTTTCGGTTATTCAAGTCTAATCGAATGTCTTAACAATAAATGGTAGTTAACTAACCTAGTACTTGTCTTGTTTAAAAGTGAAAGGTCTAAGTTATATGGATAATTAGAACCTGATGAGAAAAATAGAGTTATCTTTATTTTGGTCTTATCGAACAAGCGATTGCATTTGTACAATCGGGTTTAGTAAAGGAACTAAGGTGCTTAGTCGATTTTTGGTTTTCTAAACTATTAGGGAAAATTGCTTCGGGCAATTGTTTCCTTGGTAACATATCAAAACAAAATTAATTTGTAGTTTCGGTTTTGATATTGGTTATCAAAAATGGTGTGTGGAACCCTCGTGCTTAACTCTATAGGTTGCAAGTCTTGTGAGATTTGTAAGATCCTTTCGGTTTGTCCTTTATTTGCTCGTACCTTTGTCATTTTGTGACAAAAAGGGGAGAAATATATGGAGTAAACAAGTGATACTGGTATTGATTTATATTGATTGGTATCACTAAGGGAAAGGACATTGGTGCTTAAACGTTTATCTAACGAAAGAGTAAAGCATAGACTAAGGGGGAGTAGCATATCATATGATACTTTTAGTTATATGGACTACAAAGGAACAACAAAGACGTGCGGATTGGTAAAATATACCTATCTTACCTTTAGGGAGAGTATTAGATTTGTTATTATAATGTCAACAACGACATTTATGGATTGAATGTATACAGGTTATTGTGCTGTTGAATTCGGGAATCAAGCGTATGTGTAATGAATTCTTGTAATTTTTTTATCCATATGATGTAAGAGTTTTGTCACTAAAATTGACAAAGGGGGGGAGATTGTTAGAGCATAGCTCGGTTGAACCCACCAAGCGTTGGTATGTCAAGTTTGGTTGTCATATTTTAGTGAACCAAAACTCATTTAAAGAGTCGCTTGATTATGTACTAGAGTCAACTTCGTATATGTTAGCTTGAAAGTATTAGGATATGAGACATTACAAGTATTACGAAGACTTGAAGAAGTGAAGAAGTAAGGAGCTACAACGACAACATCATCCTTCCACTTGAGGTTAGTAATATTTGACTTGAACTGTTTCATTCCCTAACGTATCTTTCAAGTCGTGCATATTGAAAACATAACTGCGAAGCATGAATGATTACACTCTAGTTAGACGTAGTATTAAGGAATACAATACGAAGTATAACGTTTATCTTTTGAACTTCGTATATAAGACATCGACATAATCGTTTGAATGCTATTGTGATTATGTATGGGTATGAGGTGAAGATTTCATCCTAGGAAACAATGTTTTATATTCGTTTAAAGGAAATAAATTCATGAACTTGTTTTGTGAATCGAAAGGGAAATCGCTAGGCTTATTGGTATTGTTATTCATTGCATATCTTTTGAACTACTAATATGTGTGATGAGTATAACCTCTCATGACTTGTTTATGTTCTTGGTAAAACTATTCACAAGGCCTGACTTTTGTATTGGTATGACTTTTATTAGTGAAACCGATCTTAAGTAATCACCTAAGATGGTATGATCGATTTAGTGTTATTGGTATGACCAACTCTAGGCAAAGGGGAACCGATCCTAGTAAGAGGTGCAACCGATCACAAGAGGGTAATCGATCCTTGTAAGAGGTGCAACACATTTCTAGATATTGGGAACCGATCCTATGAACATGTGCAACACGTTTTTAGACATTGGGAACCGATCCTATGGACATGTGCAACAAATACAAGTTAGATACCATATATATATGGGAACCGATCCTAGTACCTAGTCAACCGAATTTTTGAAAAGCTAGTGTGACTAAATCCAGTACTCACATGGAGGTAGAACCGAAACTTGTTTTGGTAGAACCGTGAAACCCATGATTGGTGATTGAGTGTTCTTAATCAATCACATAGTTCTTGGAAGTCAGATGAACCAATTCTAAACTTGTTTGGAAGTGTGGCAAATCGATTCCAATATAGTAAATATGAAAGATGATTTACTAAGTTAAGATGTCGACATACTTTGAACATGTGCAGTAACGCTTATCTTTTATTGTTCAAAGATATTCCTTAATAGCTAAAGAAAAAAATCCCGGATCGAAAAATAAGTTGAGAATCTTTTAATTAAGGTTTTTAATTTTATTTTTGGAAAATGAAAATTAGTAATGTGCATTTACTAGTTGGAGATTTTCTAAGAGATTTTCGGTCAATGTTTGGACAAAGCATTTCCAGGAATTATGGAATCCGAATTTGGAATATATTGCAGATCTTGAGAATATTTTTCGGTTTTGGAAATTCCTTGGTGTCCAAACTTCCTTGGTCGAAGTTTCGACGGGGATATTTAGACTGTTTGTAGATCTAAAGACATCTTGTGATAATCCATTGTTAACAAACTCCATTATATGCGTGATTGATCACAAGAGATTCAAGTTGATTGTGTGCAGGTGTTTATTGAAGATCTAAAAAGATTTGAAGACGAAGAAAATTTCTGATTTGGGTTCATAATCTTTGGTGTGCACAATACTTGTTTCGGTTAAAGAGGATCCAACTATAATCGATTTATCCTTGTGGTAGATTGGATTGATTAGTTGAGTAGATCGGCATCAATACAATTCTTTGTGATTCAAAGTATTGATTGCAAAATCTTGACAATTACTTTGGTAGTTGTTATTAGATAGATCTAAGGACCTGACAAAGGAGTTTATTGGGATAAACGGAAGAGCCTTTTGTCGAACTCACATCACTTGGTTGAAAAGAGTTGTTACCAAATGCATTTGTTGTTCCTTTATCGTTTGGAATACGAACCAAAGAAATTGTTCCAAGTACGTGACTTATTACAAGTTGGAGGCGTGGGAATACAAAGGAACTAGGTGAACTATAGGTTTAGTTGCTTGGTCTCAACTATACGAAGTTGGTTTGATTTTTGTATAAATGCGGCTTAATCCTGAGAGTATTCAATTCTGGACAAGGTCCTAGGGTTTTTCTGCATTTGCGATTTCCTCGTTAACAAAACCTTGTTATGTCTTTTACTTTTCTATTTCCGCAATTATAATTTTTTTTATTATAATTAGAAGTAAAATACACAAACGTTTATTCCTATTTACTTGATAGTAATCCTATTGTGTTTGGTTAAGTCCGAACCTTTTATCAAGTAAACATACTTCGTTGTTGTATCGTCTCGATCTCATATCCATAAACGATCACACGAAGTGTGAATCGATTAGTTGTATTGTCTCGACTCAGTCCATAGACAATCACTTTCGGAGAAAGGACTTATAGGTGGAAAAGTTTCAAGATTGAGGTATATTTGGGTACCCTCATCTTTTCAATGAGTGTAAAAGAACCAACATGTGCAGAGCTGTTGCTTGATACATCTTTAGGAGCATTATAAGACCAGCAGTGTTGTAGTTCCCTCTAACTGCAACACTGATCACTGTGAAGCCTGTTAAAACAGTAACATGAAGCCTGCCAATCAAATGTTCAGTTCCCTGCGACATGTAATGATCAGATAAAATCGCAGGTCCTCCCTCAAAATCAATCCGCAGGGTTAAATCCCTTGTGCACACCTTATCGTCACTACTTGTGGTCTGATAAGCACCAACACAAACACCACTTGAAGCGCCAGTCATTGTTGTCGAGGCAGCAGCATGAATCTCTATGTCTGCATCTGGAAAATTGATCATAGAATTCCAGTGTGAGCGAGTGCACAAAGCTGAAGTAGACCCTATAAGAAAGCCATTGACATTTCCCTTGTTCCCTAAATCCGCTGGATGCAATCTGAACTTCCACCTCAAATAGTCTACCCACATCCATTTATATACAATTTTAATTTCCCTAAGCGAGACTTCTACTGCCATTCTCGTGCGTAAGTCCCTAGTTTGAACAGGTGTTGTAGCATCATTAGTACCAGCAAGCTGAGAAACTGGTTGTTCAAGGACTGATGCAATCCGGTCATGTATAGGTTCGAACATGTTGGTTGATGTCCAGAAATCTTCAGTAGACTCCATATTGGTATACTTGCCCAACTCTCTGTGCGTCATAATATCTCCTCTATCAAACTCCAACTTAATATAACCCTTCACTGGGTGAAACTCCAGATACCACAGTTGGTAGCAGTAGGAACACTCGTGTTCAGCATGACACCAAAAGATAAAAACAATCACAACATAGTTTGGATATACTATGTCAACTGTTGTGAGGAGTTTGAGAGCTCTATAGATAACAGATGCATGGAAGAGATAGTGCAGAAAGAAACCCATGTTTAAGAACTTAAAACAACTTCTAAACAACGATAAAAGCATCACAAGTTGGTAATGGAATCTGAATTTAGAAATAAGTGCTCGACCCTTACCAACTCATGTAGAATCTTAATTGCCATTAGCAAGGCCTGAATGCCAAATATTTGTTTCACATTCGACCCATGTGAAATCACAGTGATCCAGAATGGGATGTCCATCAACTTTATAGGAGATTCTGTCGTGTCATGAATCTGCCATGTTGAGTACATAAAAGCATTCACCTGGCTATAACCCGGTTGTCTAACAAGAGCTTGATAGTTTTATAAGAATCTTGTGAAGTATTATGTAGACCAATTTGAAGCTGCGAGAGAATATCACCACAATTCCATCTCGACATTACACACCAAACTAATATATCAAGGAAGAGAATTTCAAACTGCGCAAGCCTTCTGAACAAAACGCAAATGAGCCCATCAACACAATTTGCAGCAATCTGATTACAAATCCCACCTTCACAAAACATATTACTCCGCCAACCAATTGAGAACAACTTGTATTTCCACCGCAAGAACTCAATGCACAACAATACATCTACAATCTGAAGTACCATGAGAAAGACCTGAGTTCTCAACCTTCTTTCATAATTTCTGGTACATGTTTCATCTTCCTTTGCTTGTTGTACGAAAACCAACCAATAACATATGCTTGAGAGAAAAATTTAAGTTGTACCACTAATCTGAATTGATAATATAAATATTGAAAGAGATTGAAACTCCATCGAGGAAAAATCTGAGCACGTCCCTTTGTCCTACAACTATAACCATGAGTAATTTGATATGAACAAACTTCACAAAATATACAACAATATAGATTCTCGCTTTAATCAAAACTCCACCACTCGTATTGAACATAATCCAAATAAAAAGGACAACTCCAGATAAAAATCAGGAAAAATTTGTATGCCCCGTGTCGGAAAAATAAGACTACTGTAGATAGGCAATGGATGTGGCAATAAGAAACCAGTTATTAGAATTTTCGAACAACTGCTCGAAGATGTGAGCATCATCAAAGAAGCATACTCTTGGAGACTAAATAATTGATTCTTTAATTTGAAGATTATATGCACTTTGGTGGGAAACTTATATGCTAGCTTATAATTTTTGTTAATCATTCCATAAAAATGAACACCACCAATAGTAAAACTCCACAAAACACTATCGTGCAAAGGTACCCATTATGTCCTCGTGGCCGTATCAATACCTATGACCCTAACCAACATGCATAACAAAATTCCACTTCTCTCGGATCAATTGAACAAACATCTTCTTCTCACCATGAATTTCAACACAAGTAACACATAAAAGAACAATCAAATCAGAAACAATTCACTCAATCATACCCAAGTCTAAGAAACAGTTGAAAGATCATTTCACCAGGACATTTACCTCAATCGAATAAGAAGCGAGAATCATCACATTGGAAGTGAAAACAAGCCATACCTAGAATTTTGTTGTGAAGATAGAAAAAATCGTTCAAACATTCCACATTTTCAAGTTGTAAACTCATACCATCAAGTGGATCTGCATCTGCTTCTTCAACAAAGAAAAATGGAGGAATCAAGTTCACTTTATCGACATCAGAAGGAATAAACTCCATATCTGAAGAATTACCCACTTCAATGACAGAGGAAGGAATTGATTTGACTACGGCGGTGGTTGAATCTTCTTTTTCTTCAATCGATGGAGTCAACTCATCATAATCAAGCAATCAATTCTTCACTACAACTATCTCTTCAAGATTTGTTTCCTCCGTAACCCTAGATTCTTTTTACTTCACAAGAGTCTTGACTCAATTTAGGTACCAAATCTACAATGAAAACCTCTTCCTCCTTCTTCGAATTAAAGGATTGTTCTTCAAATGGTGGTACCCGAATGGATTTCCATCTAACCCTTGCCTGTGAGATTTCATTTTGTAATCTCCAAAGTCGACGATTTATAATCCATGAAAATACAAATAAGGATAGATCTCTATATTGTGTCTGCGGATCAAGGTAATGGTTATAGGCTTCAGCTTTTGCCCTAACTAGATACCAATAATGCGATACGAAATTTTTTTTGGATCCATTTATGCGGAAAGAAATGGCTCTGATGCCAATTGTTGTGATCTCACAACAGATTGAGCAAAAGAATTGATAGAAACATCTTGATTCTCTCGAATCAAGCCATCTGGTTCAGAGAACGCATCCATAAATCGAATTAACGATCAGAAAATTTATTTTCATAAATTGGATAAGAGTTTCATTACATATACTGAGTATATAAAGCTAGGTCACTCTCTCAATATCCAACGGCCAGTAACACTCCAGGTGGGTTAATCTAAACCAACCATTACCCTTAACTGAATACTACTAAGGACCGACACTATAACTATATGGGCACCCCCTAACTAACTACTACTAGCACACAACCTGGTAGCCCCTACCTCCTACACTGTGACAATCTGCTTCTCATTCTTTTAAGGGAATAGATTCAGAAATAATTTCTGAATATGATGATGTGTCATATCTCAAGAAATGGAAGAGGAAAAACAGTCAAAAATAATACACTGTTACAATAGAACATATTTCTACTTACCTCAACACTCCATGTGTTATAGAAATTTGTTTATAATGGGTAACTCCATTTATTTCCTCTTAGGGAAGATTTCCGAAAAATTCTACAAATTTTTCGAATAAAAAGTTTCTTTTTATAAGAGGATAAAAATCTTATAAGAACTTAACACATATTCGGGTCATTCATGAATTCCCTAGAAAAATAATGAAAGACCTAAAAATTACTATACCAAATTTGATATACTCCTGTAGATTTCAAGATCTTTTAACTAGAAAGATTCATATAATCCCTTTCTCTAAGAATGGGAAGGTGTACAATGAATTTGTTGGAGAATACTGCATTCAGAAAGTTGAAAGTGTTCTGGACATCTCCAATAAGAGAAGGTTAGATCTTTGTTCTGAACTCTACTCGTATCAGATCATGCCCTCCTTAACAGAAGTCAGGGCAACCAATCTTTGTGAAGGAGTTTTATAACTAATTGCTAGAAAAGAACTCCTAAAAGAACTATAGAGAGTTTCATGATCTTCAAATGATCAAATTTCACACGGATAATCTAGAAATTTTCAAAGAAAATCTTGATGAAATCATGGAAACCGAGGACAACAAAGATGAGTGAAATTAAAGTCCTATGACTTAATCCAAATAGACATCAGTTTTTGATTATTTGAATTATTGTGTAAGGTCTATTGCTGAGTAAAACTATCTATTTATGAATAAAATTATTATTTTGTAATTTTTCTTGTGATAGTTTTTCGATTACATAGCCTGTGCTTGAATGCTTATATTATTGCTATGTGTTTATGGGATGTTTGATTTCGGTTTTCTTAACCTTAATATTCGATCTCATTTGATGTGTGAACCCTTATGGTTTGTGTGGATTTTTGATTTAGCGGGATTAAGTTCTAGCTCGGTTTGCAAAGATTGCATTCCTTAATTTATAAATGCATTTGTTCATGAGTATGAGAATATACTTAACCGGTTTTAGAACTTTAACCACTAAGTTTGCAAATGGGTACGCAAATTTAAGTTTCTGGACTTTGGTCTTGTCCGGCAGTTTGCTAACGGGTACGCATACTGCTGTCCCGACAGAACTCGTAGAAACCGTTCGCATATTGGTATGCAAACTTGGTTCCTGGACTTTAACAGTTAAAACTGTTCGCATACTGGTATGCAAACTTGGTCTCTGGACCTGAATCATACGACAACAGTTTGCACACTGGTATGCATACTGTGTTATATCCAGACAACGGTTTTTGTTTTAAACTCCCATTTCAATCATTGAAACATACTTAGAAGATGACAATAGCTGTCTCACACAAACTATTAGCTTATAAGTAATTTTCAAGTGATCGAATGATCAATACGGAAAATTCCGATTCGTCATCAAATGACTGTCTCACACAAATCATGTAAGATGTTTTAAGGCAATTTTCACATGATCATCTTTTGACTTATTATTTAGTTTCTAAAAAATAAATTGTTTCCAACTAAACTCGTCAAGAATAATGATGAACGTAGCTAAAGAAAAAAGCTTCCAACACATATTTCGAGAAATATATAACCGAGTTAAACTCAGCTCGAAATATCAAATGTGTATAATGTAAAAGTCTATATAGATATACGACTTAGTCTCATTGGGAGATAGAATATAATAGACTTCTGAGTGATAGATAAGTTTTAGTCTCCACATACCTTTTGTTGATGAAGTTCCTCCAAGCTCTCCTCAGTAGGTCTTCGTCTTCAATCGATAAACGCCGTGAAGTCTAAAGCTCAACTACACATTCTATCATAATCCGAGACATAGCTATAAGTAAACTAGAAATCAAGACTTATAGTTTTGATCACCTAAACTTGACAAACAAGCTTGAGATAGCAACGCTTGAAGTTCGACCGAGCAGTGCTCTAACACTCCTGCATAGAAAGACGTCTCAAACTTCTTTAACTTCCACGACTTCGCTGACTTCGACTGTGACTCATGCCTCCTCCACCACTGGGACTCAAATGAGTCATTCCTCTACCACTCGGACTCATTCCTATAACACTGGGACTCATGCCATTACTACTACCTGAACCATCATTACCGCCAAATCCTTGACTCATGTCAAACATCATGCTATCCCTCAGTTTTTGCAACTCATCCAAGTGGAATTTCTGAAATCCATCTAATATAGCATGATAATCGTTCAACTGGACTGATACCGCTCCGGTGTAGCATTGACCCCACAATATGGGTAAGACCGATCAAGTGCACTGGAAGCAATTAGATAAGTAACAATCTCTCCAGATGTGATGGATATAAATGTACATCCCAAGAAAATGGCGGCATAGTTGACAATGAACTTTGAGAAGGATATGCAAATGCGTCGCCCGTCTCTGGTGGAGGTTGGGAAGGAAGAAATTCATTGTCAAGTGGCATCCTACCTAAAGCTGGGAAATCCAGCCGACCCAAGCTTGCGGTTGCATAGCAATATTGGGCTTGAAAATAGTGTAAAACCAAAATAGGTACCCATTTCTGTCCATTGGCTCCCCGCTCCTGGATCAATTCATCAGCTTCTTGCCAATGATGATCTTCCCTTATCAATTTCAAGTAGTCGTCTTCAGAAACCTCTGAACTTGGATAGGGGGGTTGACAGCTATCACTGATCTTCTTTGCAACTGAAGAAGTTGTCTTTCATCATAATACCAAACACCCTTTTCAGAAATAGGGTTGTATAACACGATCCTTGTAAGGCTTAGCTGTACCATTCTCTGAGCTTGTTCTTCTTCGAACTCAGGTATTGGTTCATACGGCTGGGAGACAAGGTTAAGGCTTGTTTTACACAACTGCTGAAGCTTATGAACAATAGCAGTATGTTGACCATCTTGAATCTGCTCGTTGCCAATTCTCGGAATCGTACTTCAGTATGACCGGAAAAACATTGGTGTGATTCTTAAGAGAAGGTTCCGAGACACGAAAAATATGTATACCACAAATACTGAAAATAATAACATTATTGGTTACTAAATTTTTCATGTTAAAATAACAAACAAATAGTATGAAAAATATTGGTACCTCCAGCACTCCCCAAAAGCATTAAACTATCTTTGACACACGTCGAGCAATCACCGAGGGATATGTAAATCTCGATAAAATTGGAGACCCCCAATCATATGTTGGTGCTTGCTCTAAATCTTCTAATGCTTCGAGAAAACCAATTAACACCACTGAGCTAGCATTTGGAAATAGACATTGGCCTAGTGTCCACAATACAAACAGACGTTCGAGCTTCTCATAATGATCAGGGAACAAATATTGATTATTTGCTAACTTGTTGTCATCCATTTTCTTAGCATAACGTTTCAAAAAACTTTTCAACCTTTAACCCATGTTCTTTTATTTGTCTATATGAATCATTTCCTTCTACTTCATTTGAGTATAAAGGAAGTCTTTGTTTCCATTTATCTTCTGATAACCAATTTAGTCTGTTAAATGGAAGTAAGTTTCCAGCACATGTAACATGTACAAATCTATCGGTGTAACTCCTATTAATAATAATAATTCATAACTAAAGTTTGTTGAATGTTATAAAACAAAATACATAATCTAAAAATTTAATTACTAGAAAAAACTGACTTACCGCATTCAAAGTCTTTGAAAAAGAACATGTTTGTAGTCTTCCACCATCGTTTTGATATAACTTGAACTCCTTGAGTCATGTGGTTTCTAGGTTGTATATGATATAAATGTCGCCAAGGATATCTTCAGACTCTTTCTTAAACAACAGGGGGAAGTAACTGAAAAATCGTACAGCACTCAGACCATCCACCTCTAAGATTTATTGAATTAACTCGTTCCGGATGGTCAGATATGTGATTAGAGAACACACCATCACCGGCTACTTGTCTAAAATTCTCAAACTCATAATATTTATCCACAACAAAGCTTAATCCACTGGCTGGGGTACTAGTAGATCCTTTGACTTTTCTGTTTGTTTTCTTTTATCACTCGCCATATTTGTTTAAGAAGTAAAACGAAAGATAATTTCTGCGAAGAGAATAGGGGAGCATAGAAAAGTTGAGAAGGGAAAAATAGGTAAAGTGTGAAGAATAAAGGAACAAGGTGCGGTATTTATAGGCGTTAGAAAGTCGAACATTGGCGATATTGATTATAACGCTAGCGCTGGAGTCAATATCGAGCGTTATTGACAATATCGCTCGCTAGAAACTCGGTCGCTCCGTGCTTCTCCCATAGTGGCACAATTGGTTTGTCATGCCACCTAGTATTCCAAACAGCTTTTTTTGGCATGTGCATAGGAATAGGCCTTAACATCATCATTATTGAGAACTAAGTTGACATTTGGGTGTTTTGAGGTATATGGTGAAGAATTTGATAGACCTGGTGAAAATTGTGAAGAAGTTGGTGTTGACGAAGAATAATTGTATGATGACTTTTCAGGTACTTGTTGATTAGCTGCTAACACTTCTGGATTATATTTATTCAACACCTTCAAAATATGATAACAACTTTCGAAAGCGAAAATTTGCCATTTTTTCGCTGCCATTCGGTACAAACCTGTCTTTCAACATCACAATCCACAAGACCACTCTCCCGGCATCTCTTGGCTTGCATTATCAATGCAACATAAGAGGCGACTTCCTGTTGATTACAACGAAGCGTTCGACAACCTTTTGCATCATGACTATTGATGTTCATGGTTTGTTCTTCATATTTACGAAATATGTTATCCCACATGGTGTTACCATGTTGTTGTGCACCATCGATACAATCTTGGGTAAAATAAACATAATTACGAAAAATGCATTCATCTTCTGGGAGGTTGTATTTTGCACCCCGGACTTTGATCTTTTTACCTCTACCTTGACTTTGAGATTCTGAATCCATACTACAAGAAATTAAGAAGTGTAGATAAGGTGATTGTTTTAGATTTGAAGAAGATTAAGAGATTAAGAAATTCTCAAAGTGAGTTTGAAATGAGTTTGAAATTGGATATTTATAAAGAGGGGAAATTGTAATCGTTGGATGAGGAACTGGCCGAGCAATGATGTTTCCGAAATGAGCGACATCATGACTATCGTTGAGCCGGAATGGCTAACGAGCGACACTCTATCGCTCGGTAGAAACTCTGTCGTGTATGATGTAGTTGCGAGAAATCTCACAACCACACCCTTAGTAAAATTAATAGAACAATCTAAGAAACCATAATAAGAATCTCAAGAACTTTTATTAAAACCTTTAGATCAAGTACAAAGATATGAGAAAACCCTAACTTGGGGAGCAAATAATCTTTCTCTCTCCTAAATATCTTGTCTAAGCTCTCAAAAAGATCTCTCCCTTTTACAAAGGCGCTCGGCTCCTTATATAGGAGTTTTACATAGTGGAAGACAGCTAATAAAGCCCGTAATTTCGGATCTGACGTGCATCAATGTCGCGTAGACTTTATCATTAACGAACAATTTCTTTACTTCCGCGTAGATATTCACACCTTTCTCGTGATCTGGTGACGTCATCTAGCTCGTCATCTCGGATATGTTATATGCGTTCGTGTTCGCTTACTACCAAAGGATTAACTTCGCATGCTTAATGAGTGTGCGGTATTTTGTACCCACATTTTGCCTATTCTCATATCGTTCTTTTAGTAGAGTGAGCGGTATGAGAAACTCTAGTTTGTTTTTGCCGCACCCGTTCATCTCTTTGTATTCTTATCGACCTACATTTTCCCATGATTTCAGCTTAACTGTCTAACACGTGATGGTTCTTCCACTCTCTATTTGACACATCCCTTATAAGCGCCTCTTCATATCCGTTCGTTCTCAATTAATACACTGATGGAAAGAAATATCTCGGGAGTTGGGATAAAATCTTTTATTTACTGTGATACGCTTTCTCTCCTCTCTTTTTACCTTCTCTCTTCATCTGTTTTCTTTCTCTGCAACTTTCATCTGTTGTTGCTGCTGCTCATTTGTTTCTTGTTAAATTATTGATCACTCTTTATCGTCTTCTTAGCATTCCTCACTTATCGTTCTACTCTATTCTTTATTATCATTTTGGCCATCTTGATCTTGATCATCTTATTCTCATCTTCCATTCCAATTCTAACAATGGTTCTGAAACCCGGCTCGAAAAACTTTAAGGAATTCGAAAGATTGAAAGATGATTTTAAGATTAGGGGCATTACACTATCAGTCCCTCCTGGATCGGAGCCCAATTCTATGCTTGATCCTAAATGGTTTTCTTTTGATCAATGGGATAATCATAAAATTATCATTTCGCTTGGTCAACTTTCTGCGGGTCTTCCTATTCCCCTTTATAACCCTCAAATTCCTCTCTTTTATGAGCTTCTATCCGACGCAAGATTCTCGCGCGGCGTGTTTCAATTGAGCGGTGATTGCATCAGGATAATGGTCGAGTACTCTCGTCGCGCGGACGGATTGGAATCCTCCTACCCAAAGTATGCGAAATCTTTCAAAAAGGAAGAATTTACAGTGGAGAAATTCTTCGCCCATTATGATGTTGTTATTGTGAAAAATGAACAATACCGTTGGGGGAACCGTTTAATGAGAGCGGATGGTATCGCAGAGGACAAAAGGATCATGCGGGATGTCGATTTTCATAACTCTACTAATGACTCTGCGCGTCATTCAAAGGATACCCATTGGGTAGATTATCCTCTCGTTCTAGAAGGTCCTTACATCACCGGCAAGGATGCTGATGGGTCAATTCTTCCTCTCCCTGAAAAGCTTGCCGCTTACAAACCTTGGGAATTCAGATGGCCTGAGAAAATTAATGTGGTATGCTTCCTTTAATTTTGTTTATATGTTTACCTTTAACTTTAATCTTTTGTTTCTCTCATTGTTTCCTTTGGTTTCATATTTCGAAGCAGAAAAAGAAGGCCAATAGAAATGTGTCTCGGGCATCACGTAGGTGGAGACTGGAGACGCTGATGGTTCTAACTATGATGCTTCTCTTTCTCTTGGTGGTGATGTGCGTCTGAAGGGTAAAGGCAAGGATAAGAAAACCATCTCCAAGAATTCCAAGAAGAGAAAACTGTCTTCTCATGCTCCTCTCAACACTTCTTCCTATGATGACGCGTTGCTTCCCCTTGAGAACTCCACGTCCACATCTACCATGGGGCAATTGTCAAGCATCTTTTATGATTCTTTCTCTGCCATCAATGATGACGCATTGACTCGTACTTGTCAAGAGGTATCTAAAATTTGTGATGCTCCTTCTTTGAATCACGAATCTCTGCAAGGAGTTGCCTCTGCACTTAGTCCGAGCTTTCAATTCGCGCTTGGATCCTTGGTAATTTCTTTGTTCTTTATGCTTTTCACTTCATCTTAGATGTGAGTATTAAGTAGTTTTTGTAGCTTTCTCTCTGGCAATTTAATTCTGAATCAGCAGGGAATGACCCCAAGAAGTCGACAACATATCTTCATGGTACGGATGGCATGCGTACCATGGTTCTCTCACAGGTGACTTTTCAATCTCAACATATTTTCTAGGTATATTCAACGAGGAAATACACAAAACTGTGACTGAAATGTGCATTTCTTCCAAAAGTGTGACTGATCCCCAATATCTTCCAAAAGTGTGACTAAATTTACCTAATACCCAAGGTACCCTTTATAGCCCGATGTCTACACATTTATAACATGATGTCCACATATTTATAGATGATGTCCACATTTTATAGCTGATGTCCACATATTTATAGCCTGATGCCCACATATTTTATGAATAGTGTCCGATGTCTAGACTTCGAAACATGGATGTCCACATATGATTACGCCTAGATTCTGGATGTCTAGATATAATATCTACACATCGGTTAAAATATGGTCGGGTATCAGTGTGTCTATATGTACACATCCATGAAGGGGTGTCTACACATCCTTACCCGATGTGTACACATATGTTGTCGATATGTACACATCTGAGGACAAAATCCGGTATTTCCATAAAAGACTAGGGCATATATGTCGGTTGACCGGTCATGGTCACACTTTTTATAAGAATTTTCAAATTGGTCACACTTTTGGAAGAAATGCACATTTCACCATAGTTTTAGGTAAGATCCCTATATTCAATCTGTTCAAGCTCAACATATTATCCTCGTCTGTCAGCTCTATATGGCCGTTCAAAGTTCAACTTCTAGTAATCTTCACTAGAATGCCATCAATTCGTCAAGATTTAACAAAAATATCATGCAATAGTAGCAATACTCTCCCAGAGAATTTTGAACTCCTTTATTGATTATTTGACATTGCTCATTAGTCATTACAATTTACAAGTAGTTTTTACAACCATTAAATTGAGGAATGAGTTTTTTGAAATAGAAAATTGGGTTACACCATTAGCAGGCGAACTTGTAAAGCAAAGAAACATAGAGAGTTGCATTATTCTACTTCGATTGGTATTTCATATTTCTCATACATTTGCAGCGTTTGGAGGTGATTCAGTTGTTGCACTTAATAGGTAACTCTGCATCTGTTTTGTCAGTTCAAGAGGATGTCATGAACTGGAGATACAGTGATGGTTTTTCAGTTGCAAACTCTTATCAAGTTATGGAAACTGAAGTCTTATTATCTTGTCCTGGCATGCAATTGTGGAATGCTAAGGTGTCATTTTTTGGTCTGGACTTGATTATCTTTTGAATGTAGGTATGATTCAGGATGCAAATTGTTTACTCTATGGGAATTTACTGAAACTAATGAGCATTTACTCCCTACACTAGAAAACTGCTTTTGAGGGATGGACATACTTTTTGAACGGTTTTGGGGTTGATTAGGCTTTTGCAGATGATGTTAGAAGTGCCATATGGGACTAGGGTGCTAAGGTTTAAGAGGATTTGGTCACTCTTGCCTTTTGCTATTTAGTGGAGTTGTGTGGAAGGAGAAAAATGAAAGGCTACGTAACAATATTTCGAGAAGCACCAAACAACTCATTGTTATAGCCGTGAAATGCCTGCTTAATTGGGGTTTAAGTTCTGGTCTTTTCTCTGGTTGTAGTTTATCAACTTTGATTTGTAATTGGTACGTTGCAGTGCATATTTACAGGCAGCTCTTTTGTGTTTCTTTGTCACCTTTTAAGTCGCTTAGAAATCTTTATAAAATTTTCCCATTTACAGAATTTGGCCCTTTAATGTTTTATAAAATTTGCCTCTGAAACAAAGAGCGCATTTTTTTTTTTCCTTTTTCTATCACCTTTGCCCATGGACAATCCTTGTCCTAAAAATCTCCACAGCCACTTTGTTTGCAAAATATTTGCAAAACTGCGTTTATCTAACACCTGCTTTCAGGCTGGGCCTGCTTGGGATATAATTTGACAAAACCAAGAATGCTAAAAAGAGAATCAGGTATCCCTTAACTACCTTCATAGCATATTCCTATTTGTTTTACTCATTTAAGACTAGTGATCAATGTATCAATTAAGTGTA
Organism: Papaver armeniacum; assembly: GCA_023531295.1. NCBI lineage: Eukaryota > Viridiplantae > Streptophyta > Magnoliopsida > Ranunculales > Papaveraceae > Papaver > Papaver armeniacum. The sequence goes on along the minus strand of JAJJWW010011975.1, from coordinate 161,779 downwards.
CATTTAAGACTAATAACTGAATTTATCCACATGCACTGTAATTAATGTTATAATCTTTTTCTTATTTCATACGTTAAGTTGATGTATATATAGGTTCCACTGTTAACAAGGAATTACCATTAGTTAAGTGAGAATGAGTTTCAAGGATCTTATCAAACTTGTGGCACTGGCTACTATATTTTTTTGTTTCAGCCCAAAGAATTACTATGGAGCACATGGAGCAAAAAATAGACCATCCATGGAAGAAGAAATGGAGTTCGAGCAACAACTTAAGATTCTCAATAAACCCCTATCAAGACTATCCGGGTAAGAGATGTCCATTATGTCACGAGGCATTACTAATATTCACTTTTGAATGGTTAGAAAGATACACTATTAGATCTCTATCGTTTATTTTCATTGATCATCTCGCATTCAGTCAAATAGGGTTAATCATTCAAGGGAGGTTATGATGTACATAAGGGTTTGTACTGTAGAACTTATTGGAAATGAGTTTAGAAGCCACTAGACGTATTAAGTTCTTTTTACGAAGCAAAATTTTATTATATGAAGGTTTTTTTTCTTTCAACAATTTACAGACAAAATTTGGGGACGCATACGATTGTATAAACATATACAAACAACCTGCCTTCGATCATCCATTGCTTAAGAATCACAAAATCCAGGTAACAAAATCAAATATCCTTTTTTGATTTATTATTACAATTTCCTCTATTAATGCTAATGTGTCCCTATTTATCTGTAAGTGTTAAGAAGGGTTCAATCTATTACCAGCATAATGTTGATTTACATGCGCGGTTGCTACTTGTTGTGAAAACTGACTGAAGCTTGGTTTTGGCGTCTTTAATCTAATGAATAAAAGAAAGAAAAAGACCGTCTATTTTTTGTCAAATAAATTCCAAACCAAACTGAATTTTTGCATGCATACAGATGAAGCCGAATTTGGTGCTTAAAGAAGAACGAATTAATGAATCAGCTTCCGGTAGGTTTTCGTCAACACATTTTGAGATATCTGACAATGAAAGGTGTCCCATGGGAACTGTGCCCATCCGAAGAACCAAAAAGAAAGAACTAGTGAATGCAAAATACTTCTCTAAATGGGTCCAAACGTATAGTAAAGGATCAACCAATTTCGTGCGAATGCATCAACATGTAAGTAATCTTTGGTACACTTTCTTTCTATGATGCCTCACCAAGTATGTAGATTTTTGTACAAAAATCATGAGTGGGATGGAATGTTTAAACTTGGATCAGGTTTTCTTATGATATAATCATATAGAAAAAGAAAAAAAAAAAGACTACTAAAGAAATTCAGTTCATAACTCACTTCTTTTTTTTTCCTTTCGTTTTTAGTACGTGTTCGCTTCGCTATCTGACAAAAAGATATACCATGGAGCAGTAGCTAGAATTAGTACGCAAAACCCACTTGTTGAACCGGATAAATTCAGTACGGCTCAAATTTGGATACAAAATGGTCCTGCCGAAGATATTAACAGTATAGAGTTCGGATGGGCAGTAAGTCATCTCAAGAACTTCTCAAAGATATGCTTTCTATGACTTTAAAATGTTATGCCATCATCCATTTGACACCGGTGACAATGATTTCAGGTACACCCTATACTATTTGGTGACAATCAAACTCGATCTTTTGGTTTATGGACGGTTGGTTTTTAGTAATTCTTCGTTTATTAATTAACTCAGAAATTAAGTTTATGCTAACATGTCTTTTACTCTTGATAACAATACTTAAAAGATAAATTGTAAACATATGTTTTGTAGGCTGATGGGTTTAGAAGAACAGGATGCTATAATATGCTTTGTCCAGGATTTGTCCAAGTCGACCCTGTTTACACTCTCGGAGAGGTTCTTAGAATATCAGTGGACATAAAAAATCCGTTGTACATGCATTTTCAAGTGCAGCAGGTAAAGTTTCCATAATTAATATCTAGTGCATATTAGGAGAAATTAGCGATATAAAATTTATGACAAGTTACTGTAATTGGGACAAATGATCACATGCAGGACCTCAAAACTGGGAATTGGTGGTTATTCGATGGTCCAGATTATTCACCAATAGGATACTGGCCAAAAGCGATCTTTACTCATCTAGCAAACAATGCATCTGAAATTAAATACGGCGGGATTGCAGGAGGAAAAGTACCAACGGAACCAACTCCACCAATGGGAAATGGGAAGTTACCGACTTTAGAATTTGGAACCTCATGTATGATGTCAATGATGGAGATAGTGAACGATAATGGAAAACTTGAACATGTTAACTCAACGAAATTGGAACTGAAGGGAAGTACGACCCTTAACTGCTACGATACCCTGCTTCCACAGTATATTAATAGTTCTTATGGGACAGTAATGTTTTTTGGAGGACCTGGCGGGAATTGCCCATAACTATCATCTATTGTAATAACCAAACATGGGTATGATCTTTACTAACAATAAAATCCCCATACAAGGACTGTTTTTTGCTTTCATTTGAATGCATTTAAATTTAAGTAGTCTGCACCGACTCATGAAACTTTTTAAGGACATGACTTTGATTAGACTGTGAATGCCTTAGATGTGCCTTATATTTTCAAATCTATTGGTGATTTTTCACGGTAGATGAATAATTATTTATTTAAAATTTTAAACCCAAACCTAAATAATCCAAAAAAGCTAAAGTGAAATCGGTCTTTAAGAGATTAACAGGGAATAATCAATTAGGATTCTGGAGATTTTGAGAAATTTGTTGTTTGAATTTTTTTGAAAGAGTCTTTGTAAGTTCATAAACTTTGAGAAACTCTCAAAGCTTTCATGAGAGATTTTTAGATAATCTTCTTACTCATGTAAATATTTTTTTATCACAAAATATTGTTCATTTAATATTTCAAAAAACATGAATTCCTTTTTCACTAATTTTTTTAAGGAGAATTCAGTGCTAATAACATTTTTTATTTTTAGGACACATGAGAATGTGTCATTTTTTTCCGTATTACTTGCTATCATTTTTTTTTTACTAAAATAATTTTCATATTTTTCGTTTGTACATATTCTTTGAAAAATGTCTCTCAAAGTCTTAAAAAAATCCAAATCCAAAATTTACATCTAATAACAGAGAATCTCGTAAAGAAATTCTTAAAGCGTCATAGAAGATTTGTCTTTTCATGAAGTCTCAAGAAATCATACTTGATATTAAAACGATGCAAATATTTCTACTTTTTATTTTTATAAGAAAAAAACGATGCAAATATTTCTACTTTTTATTTTTATAAGAAAAAAAAGACGAAAAAGCTAGCTAGTACTGGTAACTATACATAATGTTGTTAACTGCCGATATTTGCTGCAGAATGTTTTGGGTTTCAGGTCCTTTCCATTGTCTTTTAATGTTACAGTCAGAAATAAACTTTGATAAATTTAAAGCTAGATAGTTTTGATTAGAGTTTGTAGTGCTCCAAGTTGCTATCTCAAAATATTTAACTACTTCTTCTTTTGGTTTGAATCTTTTGTCGATATGCTCAGCATGGATTTTCCTGGTTAGCTTTATTAGGTCGCAAGAGTTTGATTCGATCTCCATCCCGCTCTCTAATTCTGCAGCCCAACTGAAAGTTTCCTGAGCAGCTTTTTCTTGAATCTCTATTATGCTCCATTGTAGGTGCCCGATGCCTCTAGGCCCTATGAAGTCCCCTGTAAAATCAAGAAATCTAGGGTATTATTAAAATGAATTGCCACATTTATTTTTAAAGTAAAAACAGGTGGTGGTAGGCTGTAGCCATTGTAGTCGAAACTCAATAATTTTTGTTTCAGCTTCCTTTTTGGTGTTAGCTAATGTAGAGAGGGACATTTTGATGTATTTTGCGGCCTTAAAAAAATCAATTCCCGATCATCCGAAGGCCAGTGCATTGCGCATAGGTGATCAAACAATAAGTCAGCATGATGCAAGAAGAAAGTAATTCCACCCGTAACTGTGTACATGAAATTTCCTAGACCTAATACTCCTCCTACATAGCTAGATAATGAGAGAGACAGGCCCTATTGATACCAAATTCCAATTCCATGATCACCAAAATCAGTGGGACCGAACTGTATCAAAAAAATAATGAGTAATAATTCTTGGTACTGGAATGTGGACTTGTCCAGTGGTCCTTCTCAGTATCGTGATGAAACCAGTCAGACGGACTCAGACCATTGATGAAGGAAGAGAGTACAAAAACGGGGTTTATTACATGTGGGAAAACAAAAAAAAATTGATAAAAAAAAAAAAAAAAAAATGAAATTGAAGCTGAGTTGAATAGTGATATGCCAGTAGCATGAGTAACTTCAGTAATCTTATTTCCGTAATTCTCCTCCCCACCTCCAGTAATCTTATTTCCGTAAACGCTCCAGGATGAAACCTACCAACATGTTCATCAACCACAAAAAACCGATGACTCTAGGAATAAATTTCATGAGTAACTTCACCCGAGAAGGTTGACGACGGTACGGGTACACATGCAGCCATCATCTAAAACTGCTCCATGCTCAAATATTCCAATCTCACCGCGCAGTGGCAACACATCATCCGGCCTGGAAGGAAGATAAGAGGCATATTTCTCAGTCGTTTCACAAGCAACAACTTGTGCTCTCAGAAACTTTTCACCAGCATCGTTGTGATCGTCAACAGATTTATCAGCAACTTGAGTATGTTGTTCTCTGCGAATGTCTTTTATGAGACTGGCTCGAATCTGTATGAGTTCAGCTCTAGTCTCATTTAACAAGAGCTGAATATTATTTCTTATCGTGCGCAATTGCTCACGAAGTTCAGGTGTGTCTTCCTCACCACCAAGGCTACCAGCAAGATTCTCAAACTCCGACTTATATTTACATTCTCTTTCTTCTTAATACAACTTCTCTTTTAATCTATGAAGCACGGACACCTCAAAATGGGTGACGTATCCGTGTCGGACTCCTTATCAGTGTCGGACACTTGGGGATACGTATCAGACACCCCATTTAAAGTGTCCCTTTTTATTAATTACGAAAATGGTATGGGATACTTTTGGGATACTTCTCAGATACTCTAGAAGGGACACTTCTTATAGTATAATATATATATATATATATATATATTGCCAAATATTTATATACAGAATATGTTAAATATTTTTAGATATATTATATATTCGTATTTATCAAAAATTATTCTATTGAACCAAAGATATAAATGTCTAACCCTAACATTCTTATTCAATATTGATAAGTGATGGGTTATCTTTTTTTTTTTTGATATTCCAGATAGTATTTTAGAATTTTCATACTTTAAGCGATTCTTTTCACTATTAATAAATTAAATATTTTTTAATTAATACACATATCCTAACGTATCCCGTATCCCCATTTTTTGAAAATGGACGAATCCCCGTATCCGTATCCCCGTATCAGTATCCATGCTTCATAGAAGAGAAGTTGTATTAAGAAGAAAGAGAATGTACAGAGTTTCTACCATAGGTAGAAGAAAAGAAAGCAACAGATTACATGAAAATTGAGTCCCAGGTATTTAGCACAGAACTTGAGAAATTCAAGTGAACATATTGTCCTGCTGCAGCTGCCCAAGCTAACACTGAAGATTTATCTTCGTGAACCAAGTCATCATCTGTTTTATAAAGATATTCAGATTCAAAACGTCTGCAGTTACGTTCTCGCCAAATGGTACAAATAATTTTACCACATCAAGTCAGAGCCATTCTTCTCTTCACTTTTCAAATTTTGCCACATCAAGTCCCAAATCTGGACCAACCCCTGGTGTCCCGGCTTTAGCAAGGTCGAATCCTCCTCGACCACCATCATTGCACGAGCAATACTATCTCAAAACTCTACTCAACACCCAATTTTGTCCATTTATTGGTTGGGAATTTGGAATAATAAAAGTTACCATGTGGAAGACTGACATTTGGATGATAACAAACAAATAGTGAAACCTCTATTCCTCAACAACAATGTTGTTTCCTCTCGGCAACACCCACCCACCCAGCCGCCGCCATCACCACCATAATAACACCCACATTTCAGTAAGACCCAAGTGATTATACCGGCAACATTTGCCAACTCTACTATCTTATTAAGATTCCAGTATCAAATGAGCTAATTGTCATTTTTACGGATCTTATAGTCGTGCATGTGATCTAAGGCCTATTCCTATGCACAAGGTTTAAAAAACCCTGTTTGACGTACCAGGTGGCATGGCAAATGAGTTGCGCTAATATGGGAAAACCACTGAGCGACAAAGTTTCTAGCGAACGATATTCATTAAATCACTGGCGATGATGGGAATATCATTGGCGTCATAGTTACCATTGCTCGATTTTCTTTATATCGCTCAACGGCTACTTTATAACCACTATTTCCCATGTTTTCCTATATATACGCCCCATATACTTCTTCAAATAACTCATACCTACTTCTACATATATTTTACCAATTTCTTTATTTGTATCTGCAATTTTAAATTTCATAATCATCAATGGCGAGATCCAATGATGAGAGGAATGTTATTATGAATAGGTTTAGATTACAACAAGAAATACATCAAAGGATGTTGCAAGAACTTGACTATGAGGGAAGCTGAAGACGATAAACTAATCGACACTCTGATGCTCGTACATTCGGGCCAAATACCTAGAGTTCCGGAGCCAAAAGAAGTATTCTCGAGAAGATATACGTATCGAGGGAGAGAATTTTACCACCAGAAGCTAATGCACGATTATTTTATTCCCAATATTGTGTACTCTGATCAAGATTTCGAACGTCGATTCTGCATGCCTCGGCATCTGGTGAAATATTATTGAAGAGCTTTGTCGGGTAGAACCTCAATTTAATTATCAGTTTGATGCACTTAATATTAGAGATCATAGTCCTGAACAAAAAGTTACTTCGGTTTTAAGTATTCTAGGTTATGGCAAACCAGCGGATGCGAACGATGAGTACCTTCGTATGAGAAAAACAACTTCATTCACTTACCTTTCATTGTTTTGCGAAGTAATAATTAATCATTTTGGTCCAACATATTTACGAAAACCAACTGAGGAAGATGTTAGAAAAATATTGAGGGAGGCTGAGGATAGGGAATTCCCAGGAATGCTAGGTAATCTTGATTGTATGCATTGGGTATGGCAAGGACACCCTTTTTGTTGGGTCGATCAATATAAAAGTATTTGAAACCAACCGTTATCCTTGAAGTTTTCACTTCTTATGATTGTTGGATATGGCAAGCTTTTTTTGGTCTTCCGGGTCCACAAAATTATATTAATGTTTTGCATAACTCGCCTCTGTTTGAAGATGTGAAGTATCGAATTTGTCCCCAACTCCATTTCATGATCAACGGCCATCAGTACACTCATGGGTATTATCTTGCAGATGGTGTCTACCCAAAATGGTCAACCTTGGTTCAGTGTTACTATCATCCCCCTGCCGGTGCATTGGGCCATTCATACCGGCACTTTAACGAACGCTAAATGGCGGTGAGGAAGGATGTGGAACGTGATTATGGAATTTTGAAGAGGAAGTTCGCTATCATTTGTGGGCCATATCATGGGTTGAGTCCTCGTGAAATGCACAAGGGCTATGCTCACTTGCATAATTCTTCATAACATGATAATTCAGGAAACTCGTCGCGATAAGGTGTGGACTAACTATAAAGATGAAGATCTGAGGCCTAAGCTTCAACCACAAAGAGGTGTGACTGCAAGAAATTATGGGCAAATGACTAATTACATTTAGAACCAGAATCTATATGACAATTTAAGAGAATATCTGAGAGTGAATCATTGGGAAGAGTATGGAAGAGAGGGTGGACGTAATTATTAAGTTATGTATTTTAGTTCTCAGCAATGGCTCCCCGGACAAATTCTTCAAACCTTCAAGGTGGATAATACAAGGTGATCCTCTATCCCCTTATCTTTTTCTCTTCTGCATGGAGGCTCTTTCTAAAACTCTCATACAAACTGAGGAGTTGGGTCTCATTACTGGTATTAAAATCTGCAAGAATGCTCTCTTCATCAACCATCTTATTTTTGCTGATGACTGCATGATTTTCTGCAAAGAAAACAAGATTGAGGGCCAAAACCTTATGGATATTCTTAAAATGTTTAGTGAAACCTCTGGTCATCTCATCAATTTCAGCAAATCTGGTATTTTTTTCCAGCAAGAATACTAATCCAAGCCTTATCCCCACAATCAGCAATAATATGGGGGTCCAAATACTTCAGTTAAATGACAAATATCTTGGCTCTCCCCTATTCGCCTATAGAAGCAAGATTAATTCCTTCAAACCTGGGGTGGATAAACTCAAACTCAGATTTTTCCAGTTGGAAGAATGTCCCTCTCTACCCTGATGGTAAACATGTCCTCATCAACTCTGTAACCTCTACCACCATCATTTATCAGATAAACTGCTTCAAACTCCCTAAACAAACTTGTCATGACCTAAACAAGCTGCAAAGAGATTTCTTCTGGGGCAAAAGTTTAGACAATCCTAAAGGATACTAACCAAAATCCTGGAATGTTGTTTGCAAGCCTAAAGACACGGGGGGACTAGGGTTCATGAATATTGAGAAATTCAGCAGTTTCATGATCACTAAAATTGGTTTGAGATTGGAGACAGAAAAGGACTCTCTCTGGTATCAGCTAATGGATGCAAAGTACCTTATTGGAAGAAATGTTCTAAACATGGAAACTAAACCAAAGAATGGAGATTCTTGGATATGGAACGGAATTCTGGACGACATCAACAACATACAAGATCATAGCTCTTAGAGGACTGGTAATGACAAGAAAATAAACATTTGGGAGGACATCTGGGTACCAACCATCTCTAATACTATTTCCAAACCTGCTAATTTCCCCTAGGAGTTAATTAAGGTTGAACATCTCATCCTCCCAACTGGCGAATGGAATGCTCCCATGATAAACAGTTGGTTCAACACTAATACTACTCAAGATATTCTTCAAACAGCAACTCATCCAGGAGAAGATGATAAAATAATTTGGAACCTCACTGACTCTGGAAAATTCACAGTCAAATCCCTTTATAAAGCCAAGATGGACAATCTATATATCAATAACATCCAGACCAGCAATTGGAAAGCTTTATGGAAAATGGATATTGCTCCAGTGATTCAAATTTTTATTTGGAAATGTGCTCATGGAATTCTCCCTTCCAATGCTAAATCTGCTAGCATTCTTCACTACATTGATCCAATCTGTCAGTTACGCAATAGTGTGGAGGAAACTATGACACACTTGCTTCTAAACTTCCTAGCTGCCACCTCAGTTTGCCATCTTTTGCTTGGGCCATCTCATGGGAAGATTGACTGCAACACAAGCTTCATGGATTGGTTAAACTCTTGGTTCAACTATGGAACCACTGATCATAATATTAACATTTGTGCCACTGCCTGCTGGTACATCTAGAAATCTAGATGACATTTATTCTTTCTCCCTGTAAGAGCACTTCCAATGCAAGGAGTAAAGATCTTAAATAACATGACACCTAAGATTTAAGACCTTCTCCACCAAAATTTCATCTTCAATGCAATGATGAAATTCATAAAGAAAGATGACATGGCTACGTGGGGGTAAATGAGAAAGTCTAGATTAAATTTTCTTCATGGCCTTAGGTCGGTTCCTATGGGCATGGCAAAGTGGCAAACGGGCCTGGATAAGTGGAAAATTTTCCACTTAGCCAGTCCAGGTCAAGTTTCAACCGAGCGGTTGAGGCTCGACCGCTCGGTTTAGTTTACACCCGAAGCCGACTTTGTTTAGATCGCCACGGTTTACATTCTGGTCGGTCGGTCTAGTCTTCACCATTCAATAGAGTCTGATCCAACATCCATAAATCTTCCCCCTATAAATACCAAATTCCACTTCCATTTTAACTCACACCTTATCTTCATACTCCTCACATTTGTTAAATCTAAAACAAATTTCATCATCCAACCCTTTCATTCACTCGTATTGTGTAGTTTTTTTAATATGTCTCAGTGCAATTAAAATTGACTAAAAGTAAGAAGATTAGGGGTCCAAGACCTTAGCCGAAGATGAAAGCACTTGCAGAAACTATGTGTTCTTTACACAAAATAGTATCGATGGTGCCCAGCAACAATCTACCGAGTTGTGGGATAACATATTTTCTAAATTTCGTGATGAAACTATGAACATCAACGATCGCGATGCAAATGATTTGTTCGGTCACTTCGTTGTAATCAACGCCCAAGTTTCCTTGTATGTTGGTGTTATAATGCAAGATGCTCGTGCTCGAGCGAGCAGTCTTGTCGATGTTGATGTCGAACGAAAGTGTCGAAATGATTGGCACCATGGACATGGGAAATTTTTTGGTTATGGAAGTTGTTATCATATTTTGAAAGTGTTGCCTAAATATAATACAGAAGTATTCGCAAATATGCATAATGTACCTGCACGTTCACCATACACTTCTTCTCCTTCAACACCAGTTTCACAACCATCTCAATCAGCTCATCCCCCCTCCGGAGAATCCGTTTTCTTCACCAGAAACCACAACAAACAACAAATCCAATTTGAATCTCAATGCTTCGATTAAGTGAAAATTATTAGGAAGAAACGCTGCAAAAGCAGCGAGAAAATCTGCCCAAGAAGGAGAAGCAAGTGAAGTTTTTTTAGGATACTTTAATAGATCATCAGTAGACCGTCGAAAAACAAAGAGAAGTAGACCGGCAATTCATGACTAGGGAGACGAAAAAATATCGACAAACTCATGAGAAATTTGTTTCATACTATGACAAGAGTAAGATTCGAATCATAAACACCTCAACAATAATCCCCAGACAATTGATGGTATGTGAGATGGAGAGGTTAACAGAGGAGTTGGAAGAAAAACGCAACAAGAGAAATTTGGAAAAATAATTTGGAGGTCAAGCTGAAGATGAGGATGATGAAGACCATGATAAAGTAGTACCACTTAATTAATTAATGTATTAGCTTTAATTTTAATGAAAATAAAGTAGTTTGGTTATGATGAATGAAGTTGTAGTAGTTCTTCGTTATATTAAAACTTTGTAGTAGTTTTTCATTACATTAAAACTTAAACTTGACAACATCCATTGAAGTTAAACATTATATTACAACTTGACAACATCCATTAAAACTCAAGACTATAAATAAACTTATACTAACATCCCATACGAGTTATTAGAAACACCTTAAGAATTTGGTAATGCGCTTCGTATTCAAATTAAATTCCTTTCCATCTTCACCACTCGTCTCGAGTTCGTATTCCCAATTCAGCATTGGTGTCACCTCTAAGACGATATTGATTGGCAATTCTTCTCATAGATATAAAATCCACAAGATCTTTTTTTTGATAATCATGAATCGACAAAACAAAGCAGCTCGATCCCGGTTATGAGGATTACATTTCTCTGTGCAGAAGGTTTCATGAATTTTACCACAATAACTCATGCTGGGTAAACCATTCATCCGTCGATCTTCACCTCTCTTTGGGTAGTATATTACATAGTTTCTACAAATAGATAAATCTTCATCTTCAGTAAATCTAGGATCATCCATAAATTATCCAGAAAGTAGAGAAGCTTTTAAATGAATGTGTGATTTTGAAATGAATGAAGTGGTATGTATTTATAATTATTGTTGGCGATTGAGTCTAGACCTCTACTTCTAGTGAATCACGTAAAATTTTTAAAACGATGTGAAACAACTTAAAAACAAAACTATGAAACAAATAATTAAACTTAAAGAAATTCAAAACAAAACTATGAAACAAATAATTAAACTTAAAGAACTTCAAAACAAAACTATGAAACAAACAATTAAACTTAAACAACTAAACTTGACAACACTACTCAATTCGCCCTCCATCTCTTCCAAACTCAGCCCACATATTCGCTCTGAGATCTCCCTGAACATGTTATACATAGCTTTCTTCTCAATGTGACTAGTCATTTGCGCATAGTTCCTTGCAAGTAATCCTCTTTCTGGTTGAACCTCAGGCCTTAAGTATTCATCTGCATGGTTAGTCCAATTCTTATTACGACGGGTTTCCTGAATTACCATGTTATGCATAATGATGCAAATCAGCATAGTCTTATGCATTTCACGAGCACTTAGACCGCGATAAGGCCCATAAATGATGGTGAACTTCCGCTTCAGAATTCCAAAAGCCTGTTCCACATCCTTTCTCAGTTCCATTTGTTTACTATTGAAATATGAGTATGAACAACACATTTCACCTGCAGGACGCTGACGGTAACTTTGAACTAAAGTTGACCATTTTGGATAATTTTCATCTGCAAGATAATAACCATGAGTGTAGTAATTCCCGTTGATAGTGAAATTTACCTGAGGACTAATTCCATACTTTAAATCTTCAAACAAAGGTGATTTGTGTAAAACATTTATATCGTTCTGAGATCCCGGAAGACCAAAAAAAGCGTGCCATATCCAACAATCATAAGAAGCAGCAGCCTCAAGGATAACCGTTGGTTTTGCATAGTGACCCTTATACTGACCGACCCAATAGGTAAGGCATCCGGTCCATACCTAATGCATGCAGTCAAGACTACTCAGCATTCCTGGAAATCCCCTTTCCTGTTTTTGCTTTAATATTTTTCTAACATCCGCGTCAGTTGGTTTTCGTAAATAGGTTGGACCAAAATAATTAATCATTGCTTCAAAAAATAACGAAGGATACTTGTAGGCGGTTGTTTTTCCTATACGAGAGTACTCATCATTAGAATCTGGAGGTTTGCTATATCCTAGAATCCTTAAGGGCCGAAGTAACCTTTTGTTTAGGGTTATGACCTCTAATATTTAGTGCATGACAAAGCTCACCAATAATTTTTGACAACAAATGTCGGGGCATGCAGAATCAGTGTTGGAAATCTTCAAGCTGAGAACACACAGTCGGGAAGAAAATAACCGTGCATCAGTTTTTCGTGCCATTTATCCTGACCTCGGTACGTATATCTTCTTGTGAATACTTGTTTTGGCTCTGGATCTCTAGGTATATGCCCCAATGAATATAACTGCAGCAAATTGTTAGTTAGTACTCTATCTTCATCTGACTCATCATCAATTTGTTGCAACGCCTGAACGAACATTCGTTGTTGTTCTTCAAATTGATCCATATGAATATGCACCTCTTCGTCTGAAGAATCCTTTGATTTGAAACTAAAAATTAAACCATGGATTAAGGTACAAAAGAGTACAATGATAAAGTTAATGAAAAAAATGAGGTGTGATTAAATTGAATTGAATGGGGTGAATTTATAGGGATACACTACACCAAAACAACCATTTTGTGGCGTTTATAAACGTTGCACATTTTTTTTGCAACGGGAATAACCGTTATAAAACGGCGTTGCACATTGGTGTGCAACACTTTTTATCCGTTGCACAAATTAATTTGTACAACGTTCATAAACGTTGCACATCCGATGGTGCAACGGTATATTTTTCTTATTTGTGCAACGTATAGTTTAATTTGTGCAACGCTTAATATTTATAGATAACACTTTTGTGGGCCCCATTGTGATTTTCTGTCAACGTTTTATTTATTAGGTAGCAATTACATCCGTTGCTCATTTCAGGTGATTTGTGTAACGTATAATTTAGCCATGTTTATATCCGTTGCAAAATAAATTTTCAGGTAAAAAAAAAGGTTACTACCGGCTATAAATTTCGGCATATTTCTGCTCCTGAATTACAATCAATCAAGAAAAATTATTGATCATCACAATCCATCAAGAACTATTCATACATCGATAGATTAGCTGGATAAATTTACTACAAACCCATACAATATTAAACAACTTATGTAAAATCCCAAATGTTATAAACATAAGTTTCTGAATTTGAAACTATGAAAACCCTAACCTTCTATTGATACATTTCGAGTCTTTTCTGAGTTTGATATCCATGCCATATCCATGTCAAACATATGGAAATTCATATGTCCGTGGACCAAGTGAAACTGTTTTACCTGCCATCATCTTTGGCTACATATGGGAATTCAGAAACGTTAAGCTTTGCGCAGGCACATTTCCTTGAATCGATACAAACTCCTTTGCAGATGCATCCAAGCAGGGGCTGAGTGGGAAATTTCCCGCTTGCAGAATCTTGGGCAGTGGTGAGATACAATTATAAGAAGCTAGAGTGTTTTATTCAGAGTCATATAGAAATAACCATTACACTCCAATATCCATCCATGGACAAACTGAAATGCAAAGATGGATGCGCATTTGATATTACCTGTAGGTGAAACAGGTGGGTCATCAACCATATTGGTTGATGGAATCATAATGTAGCATACAGTAAACAAGCGATGCATTACTAAACACAACCTTTACATGAGCACAACTAGAGATAGATAGTATGCGGATCATAACTGAGATGAGAGCAGAGTCATGCATTGTATCGCAACCAGCAAAACAAAAGTTTGCTTACTGTTCCAACAGAGCGCTTCTCCTTGCTAGCCTCTGTTAGAAGGTGCACCCTAACACACAGATAAGTAGAATTAGATACCATCTAACGCAAAACAACATGTCATAAATGCAAAGAATATGAGGTAAATCAATGCATAGTCATTTCAAAATTCAATTATACTTGATGCGAAATATATACTCACGAGTCACAAAACTAGAAGTATGATCTACTAAAAATTAACTAATAATTTGTAAGCACCCACTACTATCCATCTAAGATAGAATTAAATAAGATTCCATGCACCAGATGCCAATATAGCTAGCACAAACGACAACACTCTTAACCAGCGATCCAATTAGATATCGATGATGGATAAGCATTTCACAGTTAAATTATTAAAATATTTTGATAACTCTCACGTATCTAGCAGACAATGGTATGAATAATCGAAGGAATAAGTTCCTCACTTGCTTTCTCGTCTATCCAGTCTTCCAAACTCAAGTTCCGGTCGCCAAAGGGTCAAGTATTGCATCCATACGGTAGTATTACTAGAACAAATTTAGCTTCTGGTGATGCTGATGTTGGTGGTGGTTTAGAACAGGTGAAGTCGGTCAGACCTCTTTCTTTCGTTGCAGATAGGTCTGTAGTAGAGTCATCTATTTTTGCATCTGTATCATTCATTTTCGCATAAATCAGCACTTTATACAAGAAACCATCGAATGGTCAATACCCATATTGAACAATGTTCAAGGTGTATGATCAAATCTTGGCTTCATAAGAACTTCAATGTAAATCATACAATGTTTCAACAAGTAAACTTTCATTGATAGACGTAATTAGAGAGTGGTTATGCTGGAACAGATATAATGAACTTACTGGGGTTGTGCACAAAGAGTTGTATATATGGATATGCTTGTTAAACAACTGATCCAGTGCCCATTTATAGTGATCTGTAAAAATGGCATTAGTGCTAGAATATAGAAGCAACTAATAAGTATTAGAACATCACTTACTTGTTATTTTATAGTAATGGATTATCTCTCTAGTATTTCCCGTGTGCACTTCAAAATCTAAATGCTGCGGTAAGGTAAAATCAATTTCTAAATGAGCCACGTTATCAAGCTACTAAAGTATAACACTAACCTGTGCAGATCCAGGTAATCTGAAAGCCTTCCTTTTCCTTGAACCAGTACCTTATTCTGCAAAGATTGATATTCATCAGAGTAGATGTGGTTCATTTAAAATAAAAGTGATTAAAAAAGAGACTCAATTATAGTAAAACTGCAACGCTGAATCTGACAATAAATCAAATCTAACCTTGGTGGTGTTTTAGTTTAGCTACAGTCGGCTTCCTCAAAAAACTTTACATCTACAGGATAAGGAACGTAAGTATCCAGATTCTCTCGATGGTCCTTGTTGCTACTAATTGTTAGTAAGAATAAAAAGCACAAAAATTGGAACAGTCTATCTGCTGATACTGCAGTCTTTATATAAAAACATAAAAACGAACAGACCATATGGAATACAAGGAATAAGATTATGCATTCTTAATAGCATTAGTAGTCAAAGGGTCCTGAGAAATCTATAACTTACAAAGTAATTAGAAAAAAATGCAAACATTGGTCTGCAACTACAATACTAACCCGCCAACTGCAACATTGGTCTGCAACTACAATACAGCACCACTACGTGCAAAGATAAAATTCACCTATTTTTACCGAATATAATGTGACTCATACCCATTAGGTCATTAGCAACTCCTAGCATAGCAAATTACTTTTACCTTGCACTCATAAGACAAGTAAAACAAACCAAAAGAGGAATAAACCTTTCCCGGACTTCACTCAAATAGATTAAGTCAATCAAATTACTTTCACCTTTCACCAAGATAACAGAGGGCGCAATATTCATTTAGTTAGATACAAACCTAGCAAAACTTCATCAACAACTACAAAAAATCTTCGAACCAACCATGAAAAAGTGCAGAACTCCAATTTTGCTTTTAACATAATAACATAATAAAAAATAAAATAAATCAATACCCATTTTATAGAAATCCAAAATAGTATACAAGTAAACAAACCTTGCTTTTCTCTCAAACGACATACAAATAATCACCAGGAAATAACTCCCCCAGTCATAATATCACAACAGTTGTTTTATAATGCTTCAAATGAAGAAAAAAAACAAAAGCGCAATAGAAGATTAAGATTCAAATATAAAAAAGAAAATGTAGATCAAATTTTTAGGGCAGCAATAAAAATAAAAGCAAATCAGATCTATCTTTTTTTCGTATGAATTTGATTCATATACCTCAAACCCAACTCTGTACGAAAACCCACACCCAAACATTACGAGAAACAAATAATATCATCAAAAATTAGGGTTTATACCTGATGATAAAGTAGGTCAGAATCAACCATTTTTTTGGTTAATAGAATCATAATCGATTATCGACCGATG
Source organism: Papaver armeniacum (assembly GCA_023531295.1). NCBI lineage: Eukaryota > Viridiplantae > Streptophyta > Magnoliopsida > Ranunculales > Papaveraceae > Papaver > Papaver armeniacum. The sequence continues at coordinate 144,868 of JAJJWW010011975.1, read as the reverse complement.
GGTTTTTTAATTTGGATTTCATGAAGAACATCAATTTTCTAGGATTTCTAAGAAAATTCAAGTTTTTATAGTACAGATCGAGATTTCTGATCTATGGGTTTTGATTAGGATGTCAGGGTTTAGAATAAATTGTTTGGATTTTTGGTTTTTTGGTTGAAATCATAGCATATTTCATTGTTGTTCTTGGTTATGAAAGAGTGAAAGATGGGTGTTGAAAGAGAGACTGAGAGAAACGAGTCTGGTTCCTCGGAGAGAGAAAGAAAATAGAGTTATGAGAATAAAAAAAATACAGTTAATATATCAGAAATTAAAAAGAAAATATTCGTTAAAAGCCCAAGAAAATATCATGTATTACATAAATGCCATGTGATGTACAACGTGTAAAAACGTTGCGCAACTAATTTATTTTAATAAATCAAAATTACTTATTTTGTGCAACGGATTCTCTGATGCACAACGGATATACACATTACATAGTGTGCAACGTCTATATCCGTTGCACACCTCCGAAATCGAAGTGTTGCTAAAACCAGGATATGGTGTAGTGATACATGGAGGAAATAGCCATGACATCATTAACTAATAAGCGACAAACTCTACACCGAGCGGTCGTCACTACACCGCTGGCGGTCGAGTCTCGACCGCTATAGGTGCAGTCTCTACCGTTCGGTTGAGACTCGAGCGCTTAACTCTTTTCCCATAATGGCGCGGCCAGTTTGCCAGGCCAGCTAGCATAGCAAATGGGTGGGTCAGCCACCCCCCATAGGTACCTGCAGCCTCGAGTCTTAAGTCCACATCACTTTGTCTTTATATATTTAAATAAAAAATGTCAAATAATATGACCTTGAGGAATGGATATGAACTTTAGGTTAAAAGTCTAATTCTTTCGTCATTTAGCAATAACCCACAAAAAGAAGGTGATAATTAGAGCATTGGAGATGGTCTAATGGGTCTTTCTCATCATTGTTAGTGTGATGCTTCTATAAAATGCGATAATGTTACACATTCTCCCGATTTGTCCCTCATCATCAACAGGTGGCACAGTTTAGGCCCTTAATCCTCACCTCAAAAGGCCCTTAATCCTCACCTTTTGAGGTTAGCAGAGAGTCTCATTTGTATGGCATTGGTATTTTGAATTTTTGGTTAGATTTTTTTTTTGTCTATACAAATCACAAAAACTTTCTAAAATATTTAACTAATTTGTACCTATACGTAACAGAAACTCTCTGTCATACTCTCATCGAATTTTGTAGGCAAACTCAAATTTTTATAATACTCTCCATGTAGTTTGGTAATTCATATAATTCGTTTTAGGAAGTCGGAATTCCAAAAGTGTAGATGATACAGACGGATTCACAAATCATACGTGTCTAATTCGTAAATTTACTAACTAGGTCCTCAACTATTTCGGTTGACCAAGGAGCTAGGTTGACCCCATCTAACATCCAAGGAACGGGATGACTTATTTATGATTAGGGGAAATAATTGTTTGGTTCTATTCTATGTGGTCCCAAGTTAATTTGGTCCACCAACAAAAGGAGTTCTATTTGGTTCTTATTTATTCAAAAATATTAAAGTATCTAAAATACCTTTTCTCACTCTTATTTTCTATCTTCCTCGCGTGTTTTTTTTTTCTCTCTTTTCTTAACATTAATAAATAAAAAAACTTAAAAATGAAATATCTCTCAAAATATAAGTCGAAAATTAATAAATTTTATATATTCGGAAAGGTCTCGTCGAGATCTACACAACGAGTACCCATTATACTATGTTTCGAAATTATAATTTTTTCAGTATAATAGTAGTTCATATCCAAGAATGGACACTATTTTAGAACATGGTAGGTCATTCTACTTCTAGCAGTTCATTACGTAGAATGAACTCGTATATGCTAGCAATTTGTTTTGTAGAATGAACTCATAAAAGTACTTCATTATTAAGAATGAAGTCACAATAGTAGTTCATTATTATAGTTCACATTGTAGAATGAACTCGTGATAAATGTTTTTATTGTCGAATGAACTCATAATGGTTGTTCATATCGTATGATTGATAATTCGTATTGTAAAATGAACTTGTAATGATAATCAAGTATGGCAGTTCATATTGTACAATGAACTCGTAATAGGTGTTCATTATGGTAGTTCATATTATAAAATGAACTCGTAAATGATAGTCCATATTGTAGAATGAACTCCTAATGGTATTTCATATGGTAGAATGAACTCGTAATAGCAGTTCATTATACAAGTTCATTTTGTAGAATGAACTCGTATGTTACTTAATCATGACATTTCATTCTAGCTAGTATGGTAGTTCATTAAATTAGTTCATTTTGTATAATGAACTCGTATATAGTTCATTTTATAGTTATTTTTTAGCCTAAGGATAAGGTAAAAATTAACAGCTCTGAAACATAGCAACAATAATACTCGTTGGAAAGCTCTCGTCGAGGGCTTTCCGAATATATAAAATTTATCATTTTCCGAATATATAAAATTTATCATTTTTGAACTTTTTTTTAAAAGATATTTCAGTTTTAAGTTTTTATTTATTTATTTTTATTAAGAGGGAGAAAAAGAGAAAAAAGGGCATTTCTGTCACTATTAAAATATTGTGACATCATTGACGACGTCATCTCGCGTGGGTATTGTCCACCTTAGGACCAAACAAATATTTAGGACCAAACAACAATATATATTTTAAAAAATGACCAAACAGACAATTGACAGGGTCAACTGGACCAAACTAACTCTAATTAATATAATAATAATAATATGATTTCAGGTGAATTTCCTCTGTTGTGGTTAAAAGTTGAACAAAGCTCTCTTCTTAGGGCTTCTGGCCCCACCAAAACATATTTCAACCAATAGGAATCTTTTGTTTTTCACACTACCGATAATTCGTACGGGAACACCACCAAGTCTAATATCAGACCTAGAAAAAAAAAAACTTTGCGTCCAATAACCACCTATTCTTTTCAACGTAGTTACAGCCAAATAAAAAAAAAAATCAACGAAACCCTAACGCAAACCTTTCTTTTTCTGTTGTTCTTCTTCTCCCTTTTTTGCTTTCCTGAACTTCGTTTGGTTCACTCATCTTAAATTTCGACCCAAGTTTAAGTGCACGGGCTGAAATTGGAGAAGAATAATGCAACAGGTTATTACTGCTTTGGTTTTTTTTGCTTACTTATTGGTTTGGTGTTATTTTTTTTATAATGAATCTAATCTCAACGTACTCTGATCCATAACAGGTAATCGTATAGGATTTTGTAGATATCAATTTCTAATAACCGTGAGCTAACTTATTCCAGAGATGCATGGACAGATATATCCAGATATTTGGATTGGTTCATCTTGATTTTTAGTTCTTTATGGGTTTGGAGAATGTTAATTTTGATTTTGTCTTTGATTTGCTGTGTTACATTGCGACCAAGGACCACTATAGGTTTCTTTTATTAACTACTATGCGCATTGAAGTATCCAAACAGGTAAAAACTTCTCTACTATACCCAATATACCGATAGCGGGAAGATACGGTATGCAATATTGGATATGTGGCTTCAATATTATGTGGAAGGAAAGTTATGTCCTTTTTATTTGGATGGGTTCATTCATAAACAGTTTTTAATACTTAGCTCTTTATAGGTTTAATTTATGTTGATTTTGATTTGAGAAGAATTATATATGTGAAAGAGACTGGGTACATCAAGGCGGTGATGATAAGTGTCATATATGGATGACTCGGTACAGATCTTGAACAAGCTATAACCAACATGAACGAAACTACCAAATTTTATGATAACCAACGGCTAGACATGTATTGTGAAATGAAAAACCTAGGTAGACGAATATATAAGATGTGCATCTTGCAGCCAGGAGCTCTTGGAGACAGAAAATCTATCTTGCCTTATAGTGTGTCATGTAGATTATGTGACAGAGCCAAGGTAAATAAGTTGCTAAACATATTGAGCATGCTTATACTTATTTAAATTGGTTCAGTTGCGACTGAAAATGGGGGTCGTGGATTCCATGGGTACCAAAACATTTAGTGCCGAGCACAACAGAGCATAGTGTTTGCTCTATTGTATTGCATCACTATATCATTTGAAAGAGGTTATTGTACACGCATATCGGAGACATCGTAATGTTAGGTAATGGGTTCAAGAGAAATATGGTTCTACATCTGAATTTTTGGAATTTGATGTACTATTATGACATCCGCTTTATATATATAGGGAAAATGGGGAATATGCCCCAAAATCCGGTGCAATCTTGGGGATATGTCCCGATATTCCAAATCTCGGCAATATGCCCCAGCCGTGAGTATTTCCATCCAAAACTGTCAACAGTCAATACATGTACACATGTGAAATAACACGTGCGAAATAAAGACATATATACCCTTCCAACACATGTGTTAACCACACGCATAACACCGAACCTGCTTCTTCATCGTCTTCCTCGGTGTTAATTCTTCAAGAATCGTTGCAACAAGTTCAGTAGTTTATCAGTTTACCTTTACCCGAAACAACATTAGCTAGTTCAGGTTTGGTTGACGGAGGAAGCCTGATAATCTCCCTAAATCAATTCAAAAACGCAAGAATATGTATCCAATACATAATCAATTCAATTAGATTATTATCTCCACCTCCGACCTCTGTTACCAATAACTAACACAAGAATATGTATCCACCGTATTTTCCAAAAAATCATCACCAAAATCATCTTCCACTATGAAACAAATAAAAAAATCAGAAAACATCTATAATTACATGAATTTGAAATTAATATGAAAAATCCCCAATTTTATGTATGAACCCTAATTACATCTGGAAACCCTAAAGATTGAAACTGATGAATCAAACTTACAAAACTGAAATTCCACAATATTAAGACCCATTCAATTTACCATTGCAAGTCTACAACGACCTGTTACTTTCTTGGAATTCTCGGCGAGTTATTTTAAATGTGAAGAAAAGACGCAGAGAGAAGAAGCTAATTCTGGTTTAGCTGTGTTTGATCTTTAGCCGTCCAACTATATGTAATATCTCCTGGATAATGACGGTACATGCGTTATTAGTAACTAAATGAAAATTAGGGTAAGGCAAAATTGTCATGTCAATACACTTAATTAGATAGTGTCACGATTGCTGCCGCCTCATTATCACGAGATGTGATCGGAGAAGATATATGGGAGAAGATTTTTATTTGTAACTAAAGTAAGGTCAAAAGTGTCATTTAACCAACCCATGATATCTCATATGCCGAGATTTTGACTGGTCAAGGTTGAGATTTTGACTAATTAACTCACATGGATGGAAAATTGGATGACTGGGGCATATTACCTACAACTGGAAATATGGGGCATATCCCCAACATAGCATCGGATTTTGGGGCATATTCCCAATTTTCCCTTATATATAAGTTTGGTGATCTCCACTGATGAGAAGCAGGGGCCTTGTGCAGTAAACCCCCTCCGGGCGGTCGTCCGTCGTCGTAAAGTAGTCCCCGCGAAGCTTTCGGGAAGAGGGGAATTCCCATAGAGAACGTGAAACTGTATCGGTTACTAGGGAAGCAACTACGTCAAATGGGTCATTATAGAAGAAAGAAATGCCACATCTGCTTTATGCCCCATGAATGTTGAATCAGACTAATACATTACTTACTAGGACTAATAAGTTTACCGACTTTTTGTATTTCATGCTTCAAATTTTGAATCCCTTAAAACTCACAAGCATCAAAAACATATTGTAGGAAATACCATTAGGTCCTAGGAATAATATATTAGGATGAGTCTAGTCCATTTGACCCAGTCAAATATCTGTTTGGTCCTATTTGGTAATATAAATTATAGTTTGGTCTTAAAAATTATTGTTTAGTCTTACGCTGATGTCATGGATGATGTAAATGTCACCCTGTAGTGGCAGAAATACCCTTATATTATTGTTTGGTCCTAGGGGACCACATATATACAAAAATCAATAACAAAATATCTTATTTTCATATTCACATTCTCTCTCTCTTCTCAATTTCAGATCTAGTTTTCTTTCTCTCTGCATTTGTTTTTCTTTTTTTCTTTCTGCTTGTGTTTATGTTTGCAGACGATGAATCTTGATGTGTAGATTTGATCGGTTACTGTTTGAAGACTAGAAAAATGATAAAACTTCTCGAGATCTGCTGCTGTTGAAGATGGTGTTTGTTGTTATTAAAAAAGAAGATTGAAAAACAATGAATATGATAAAGACGACGAAGAAGATGATGAACGATGGAGTTTTTAGGGTTTTTTCATCTCTGCTGGTATTGATGTTGCTGCTGATGATGTTGAAGGATATGAAAATGATGAAGACGATGAAGTTTTCCGTTTCTTTTTTGCGCATCTATTGTTTGTTGCCGTTGTTAAATATGATGCAAATGATGTTGATGCTGCTTGTTGAAGACGATGATGTTCTACTGATGTTGTTGAAGAAGACGATGAAGTTCATTCCTAGAATGACTTCATTCCAGAAATGAAGTCTGGTTTGTATAGGTTTTATATGGACGTCAATCCTGTGAATGAAGTCTGTTTTTTTAGCTTTTTGTATGGACTTCATTTCTGTGAATGAAGTCTGTTTTTTTAGCTTTTTGTATGGACTTCATTTCTGGGAATGAAGTCTGTTTTTTTAGCTTTTTATGTATTCACGGAATGAAGACTTTTTAGCTTTTTTCATTCCTGGGAATGAAGTCTGTTTTTTTAGCACAGAAGAACTGCTATAAAAATAAAAATTTAACACGGAAGGGCATTTTTGTCTATTTAAATATTTTTAAATAATTATGGACCAAACAGTAAAGGCGTTTGACCAAAGGACTAAACAGACATGGGCCCACCTAAAAGAGGACCAAACGATATTTTCCCCAAACATATTTTTCTCCTAAAAAATATTTAGTCCCGTGCAACGCACAGGCGTAAAACTTAGTATATTATTATTATTATTTATTTTTTTTACTAGGAAAAGAGATTCATTGAATTATAAAAATTAGAGAACACTGTCTTCTTCTAGAGAGGATTTTAACCACATAGGAAAATCAAAATCAGCTGATAATCTAACTAAAGTATTTGAAGCATTGTGAGTTTCCTTGGCTAATAGATGAGCCATTTTATTTGCTTCCCTTGGAACATAGCTACATTTCCATAATTATAATTCAAATGCAATGGTTACCATTAGAAAATTCCGAAAGAATGTAAAACAGCTTATGTAGAGAGAGAATTTTTGATGTATTTTGCGGCCTCAGAAAAAATCAATGCATCCCATTCATAGTAAGGCCGGTGCATTGCGCATAGGTGATCAAACAATAAGTCAGTATGTTGCAAAAAAGAAAGTAATTCCACCCAAAACTGTGTACATGAAATTTTCCTTGAAGAAATTATCTTCAGATCTCAATCTATGCCACACCAACCTACTACTGTTCCTAGTCCTACATAGCTACTAGATAATGAGAGCCTGAGAGGCCTATTGACATCATATTCCATTCCATGATCACCAAAATCAGTGGGACCGAACTGTAATAATTCCTGGTACTGGAATGTGGACTTGTTCCAGTAATGGGTCCTTCTCAGTATCGTCAGTGTGCTTCTTCCATAAAATGGGATCCTCGTGATGAAACCAGTCAGACAGACTCAGACCATTATGAAGGTACAGAAGTCACAGAGCAATATATAACAAGAACGGGGTTTATTTATTATAGAGCAGTGCTACCCTGTACGACATAAAAGCAGTCGTGTAGGATCACTGCAAACTGCTTTTGCAGTGCTATATAGTATATCGGAAAACGAAATAAAATCATGCATATGATGATGATAAAAAAAAAAAAAAAAAACCAAGCTGAGTTGAATAGTGATATGCCAGTGGCATGCAACTTGCTCAAGTCTTGCTAGTAATTCTCCTCCGCACCCTAGTTAGTAATTCTCTGAATCATTCCCGAATGATTCGCGAACGTATCCAAACTGACTGAATCCGAATGATACTTCCGAACTATTTCAACTCCGAACCTAGTTCGCGGATTATATGGACCACACGAATGATTCGCGAACGTATCCGAACCGACCGGATCCGATTGATATTTCCGAACTAGAACTCCGAATCTAGTTCGCGCCCAACCTCGCTCTCCCATAGGGTAACTCTCTGGCCAGAGTTTTGTTGATTGGTTTTGTCTGATTTTGTATATACTTTATATTTAAATATAATTATTCAGTTGAAATTTTCTATTGGTAGTTGTTTAACCAGTGTTCTATGTGTTAATTTTTGTTTAAAAGTCTATAAACTAGTTTTATAATACATTTATGCGATTAAATTGTTAACTTCTTGTTAAATAATCACGCTAAAATGTTTTTTCCCATCTTATAAATCATATGCAAATAAAATTAGTTTCGTAATAAGGTCATAATACTTATAAATTTATCATATATATAAGCCGAATTTTAAGTGCCGAACTCTCATTTATAAAACAAATATGCATGTACGTATGCCGTTCCGAACTACTATCCGAACAACGAACCGTTGACCTGATTTTGACCGAATCCGTATAATTCTCGTACGTATGCCGTCCCGAACTACTCCCCGTACCCCGAATTGCTAACTAGGCTCCGCACCTCCAGTAATCTTATTTCCGTAAACGCTCCAGGATGAAACCTACTACCACCATTATCAACCACGAAAAACCGATGACTCCAGGAATAAACTTCATGAGTAGGAATTTCAACCGAGAAGGTTGACAGTACGAGGTGCGGCCATCAGCAAAAACTGCTCCATGCTCAAATATTCCAATCTGGCCGCGCAGTGGCAACACATCATCCGGCCTGGAAGGAAGATAAGAGGCATATTTTCTAGTCATTCTACTAGCAACAACTTGTACTATCAGAAATCCTTCACAAGCAGCGTCGAAATCTTGTTTAAATTCAGCAGCTGTCCCTCACCAACTTGACTATGTTGTTGTTCTCTGCCAATGTCTTCTCTGACACTGGGTTGTATCCGTAAGATTTCAGCCCTAGTCTCATTCAACGAGAGCTGAATATCATTTCTTATCGTGTGCAATTGCTCGCGAAGTTCAGGCGTGTCTTCATCACCACCAAGGCTACTAGCAAGATTCTTAAACTCTGACGTATATTTACAAATTTGAGATATTTTTTCTTTCTGCCCTAGGAAAATAGTTTCTTTCTCCGTCTTGTGCAAATCGTGAAAGCAAAATTCCTGCCTAAGATCTCCGGATATATGTATTTAATTATTTATAGACTGCACAAAAGCAAAATTCTAATCGAATAAGAGCATCTCCACTAGTCGGTGCTAAAAATCCTATGTGGAATTTTTATTTAGATCCTTATTTATGGGGTCATATGTATGTAAAGAAAAATAATAATCTTTCTTTCTTAACCATCTCCAATAGTATGGGTCTTATTTTTAAAATTTGTTGTTTTGGATAATGATAAAATTGATTCCCTCTTTCCTATTGGTTCATAACAATTTATTTAAAAATTAAATAATTAAAATATAGTTAAAATGATGATGTGGAGGTCATTCCCAAGGTCTAAATAAGACCTTCTCCAAGACCTTCATATTTATTTTAACACCCTTCATATTTTCTATGACCCACTGTTGGAGATGAATTTAATGTAAATGAGGGTCTAAAATCCTATGTGTCATGAAAAATAAAACCTCCACCCTCTGTTAGAGATGCTCTTAGGGAACTTAATTCAAGTAAGGAAATTACCTAATCTTAAGATAAATGTAACGACGCATCATCCGCGGTTACACGAACAACGGGATTCACCGCGTAAAAACAGGCCGACATATAAAACAAACAAGGAGCGAATGCGTGGAGGGAAAAGTACACTTGTAACTCGCCTATTATGCCACGTGTCAATAGTGGGATCCACAGCAGGTGTGGAGTTTTTGGTGGTGGACGGTGGTGGTGTTGAAGGGGACCCCTACGGAAGACGGACCTTTGGGTCTATAATATGGATGGATGGAGGGAACGACAAGAGGAGTCAGAGACCTGTCAGAAGACCGACTCCTACTTTAATGTCATAACCGTACTTTTGTCTTTCTTTTACTCTCCTCCACCAGCACTCGCTGCACCAGCACTCGCTGCACCAGCACTACTATCTCAAAGCTCTACTCAAACACCAATTTTATTGGTTGGGAATTTGGAATACTGGAATAATAAAAGTCACCATGTGGAGACTGACATTTGGATGATAATAAACAAACAGGGAAAGCTCTATTCCCCCACCAATGCTCATTCTTCTCGGCAACACCCACCCACACACATTTTAGTAATATCCGGGATGATTATACTGACAACAGTTGCCACATGAGCTAATTGTCATTTTTACCGGGCTTATGGTCATGGCGGTTGATGAGATAGTAGAGATGAGGGTTAGCACACTGGACACCTGTGATTGTAGAGCTAATTGTCTCGTTTATTCACTGAGAAGAGAGATATAAGTTTTCAAATTCTGCATTGGCAAACTAAAATCCAGACTAGCTGGCAGGAAAAGTGAAAATCTATCTCCAATTAGCTAAACTATTATGATTACCAGTTTTACTTCCACCTCATACATATATCAGATGAACTGTTTTAAGATTCCCAAGAAGACTTGCCAGGAAATAGATAAAATTCAAAGAAACTTCCTCTGGAAAAAAGATCATGAAAAACCAAAACCAAAAGGTCTATTCTACATAGCCTGAAGTAGTGTATGCAAACCAAAGGAACTAGGTGGCCTTGGCTTCAGAAACATGGAATTTTTCAACAGTGCCATGATCACTAGAACTGCTTGGAGACTCATTTCAGAACCTGATTGCCTTTGGTGATCTACCACTATGAAAGCCAATCACTTCAACAATGAACATATCATTAGAATGGATACTAAACCAAAAAGAAATAACTCTTGGCTATGGAAAGGAATTCTGGAAGGAGTTGCCAACATTCAAAAAAATTACAGATGGGAGATTGGAAATGGCAAGCTAATCAGAATTTGGGAGGACAGATGGATTGATCAAAAGGAACAAATCCCAATCAGACCTTCTCATTGCCCAAGCACCCTCATCAATGTCAACCAAATTATCGACAATAGATGAGAATGGGATATGAACATCTTTAATCTTTGGTTGTCAGAAGAAGATCAAGTTATTATACAAAGAACCATTATAAATCCCCAAGAAGAAGATTCTAAAATGGAAAATTCACTGTCAAATCTCTGTATGACAGGAAAATTCATGAAAAATACAAAAATGATACCCAAAACCCAGCTTGGAGTCAGATATGGAAGCTTGATACCTCTCCATCCATCTAGATGATCATATCGAAATATGCTCATAGGATCCTTCCTACCAATGCCAAAACTGCCAGCATCCTCAGCTATATTGATTCCACTTGCACCATCTGCAAGAATGCTAAAGAAGACATCACTCATACTTTTACCCCTTGCCCTATATGCTTCTGAAGTTTGTAGAAATCTCTTTGGTCATCAACATCAAATATTCCTGGTTCAATCCCCACAATCTGCAAAATGACTAATACCGATCTATGCTACTATATGTTGGTATGTATGGAAAGCTAGATGTGATTTCTTCTTCAACAAAACCAAGCCCTCTGTTTTTATAACTGCTAAAAAAATCACTCAACACCTATGCTCCTTTAACAGAGTCATGCATAACCAAGCCCATATCCTGAATGATTTATACTATAGAAGAGAGGACCATTGGAGAATAGAAAGACTAGTTAGCAATCACAGACAAAAATACGGAGTTATCCTCAGCATTGGCTACATGAGTTATACCAACATGGAGTTCAATGCTGATATTATTTCTTATACTAACTTTGCTCTAATTGTCATGAATTATGCAGGCACATGCATGCGAGCAAGGAACATCAAAGACACAATTAATGGAGTCGGAAGAATTAGAAAAGGAGCAGAGCTAGCCATTGATTGGGCCAAAGAGATGCAGAGATCCAATGCTGATTTTCAGGCAGAAGATGATACAACTCTAGCAGAAATTCAAGTAATATACCAAACAGAAGTGCAAGAAAGATTTAACCAGTAATACCATCAAATGCGGAATGGAAATTTTGAAGCAGACTCTTTTGTTCTAGGAAAGCTGATCAAAATAACTAGACAACAGAATTCTGCGGCAATTAAACTACATAGTTTAGCTTTTAACTCTACCAGTTAAGAGAATTTCAATTACAAATAACAAAATCTTATATATTTGCTAAATCAGATTCAATCTGTAGAGATAAACTCTGATATTTTAGACAATTCTAATCTCTTTTGGTCAATGTTCGGTGCTGATGACAGACCAGATGTTAGTCCTATGCTGAAAGTAAGCGTCCCCTTGGACGATTATCTCGTTTTCTTATAAAATAAAATAAAAGTAAACAAACTTGGGATAATTTGCGTTACCTCCCCTGACCAAGATCATAATTAGCGTTACCTCCCCTACAAAAATTAAATTAGTGAAACCTCCCCCGTTACATTTTCCGTCCAAAGCTGGTTATCCCAAGTGAAGATGAGATGGACCGATTCTTACACGTGGACTTTGACTTTTCCACGTGTAAAAACTGGTAGGGAGGTAACGCTAATATGATCTTGGCCGAGAGGAGGTATTCCAGGAAAGTCAAAGTCCAAGTGTAAAAACTGGTCCACGTGTACAAAACTGCTGACTAGGATAACCAGTTTTGGACGAAAAATGTAACGAGGGGAGGTTTTACTAATTTAATTTCTGTAGGGGAGGTAACACTAATTATGATCTTGGCCAGGGGAGGTAACGCAAATTAACCCAACAAACTTTTTTACAATGGAAATTAAAATGTCCATGTAGAAGCATGCAATAGCCCAAGAAGGCCTGAGCAAAGTCTTCAACTCCATGCAATAACTTAGATCACTTCTATATGAAGGTAAAAATAAGAATTTAAACACACTACAATTGTACACCTCGATATGGTGGAAACAGAGAATAAAAATAGAGTGTATGTGCAGGAATCTCATCTTCACTCACCATCTTGTCCAATCGTACACCTCAATGAAGCATCCAAAAAACTGTCAGGAAAAAAAAAAAAAAAAAAACTTATCTTTCACTCCCACATTTTAAAGCTTCCATCTTCCTTTTTATCTCTTCCTTTTTTACAATTATCATCCCTTCTTTTTTTCTTTCTTCTCCAGTGTTTCATTCATCAACACATCTCTGTTTTCTCTTCCATTCTCTCTGCAACTCTCTTACTCTGGTTTTCTCTGTTCTTTTTGTCTCACCCCATGTAAAAATGGAAGAAGTAGCTCAAGCCCCACCTTCCATGATTGCTCGTTTCACTGACTCTGGTAATCCTCTCTCTCTCTAAACATCATATTCATGGATTATAGAACATGGGTTTTGATTCTTGAATGATTTTATTTATTGGGTTTCTTTTTGTTTTTTGTTTGAAGGTTCAATGGAAGGAGAGAAATCAATTTTAACATCACCACCACCACTACCACCAGCAGCAGCAAACACAAAAGGTTTACTTCAACTTGATCTAGAACTAGGACCAAGACTGATGACAAATGGAAAATCAGTTTTTACATTTCTTCAGTTACAAGAGTTTGAACATCAAGCTCTAATCTATAAACACATGGCTGCTGGTGTACCTGTGCCATTTCATCTTGTTGTTCCCATTTGGAAAAGTCTTGCTTCTTCTTTTGGTTCTCTTCATTCTGGTCTTTACCCTAGCTGTAAGTAGTACTACTTACATCTTCTTCTTTATTTGATTGTTTTGCTGAATCTTGAAATGGGTTTTCTTTTGGGGTTTTGATTTCTGCAGTTATGGGTTGCAAAGGGATATACTTTGATTACAAAAACAGTATGGAGCCAGAACCAGGAAGATGTAGAAGAACAGATGGTAAGAAATGGAGATGTTCTAAAGATGTTGTGCCAGAACAGAAGTATTGTGAGAGACATATGCATAGAGGTCGTAATCGTTCAAGAAAGCCTGTGGAAATTCCTTATCAAAATGCTGCTTCATCTTCATCTTCTACTGCTAATGCAAACACAGGTCTCTCAATTTCAATCCCACTTCAGCTCATGGCAAACAACAACAGCAATACCACCACTTCAACCTCTAACAATAGCACTGCTACTGCTATTGCGTTGGATTTTTCACCAAAAAGTGTTCTTCAAAATGGTGGGAATAATTGTAAAAATGAATCATGAATTTAAAATTGCAGATGTTTTTAGATTTGATTTAGTGGTTGGTTGTATGGGGAGTAGTTAATGGTTGATTTAAGATGTTGTTTCAAAGAAGAGAGACAAGAGTTTTAGTTGTTGTTGGTGAGGGGGTATAATGCAATTTGGCTCCACCACCACCACCACCACCACAACTATCTTTGCCATAAAGAGATTTTCTAATACTTTGATTGTCTTTTGCAAATCCTTTATTATTTGATGGACACAGCTTATATTTTGCAACTTTCTGATCCAAACCCATACATTTCAGTTGATTTCCTAGATAGCCTCTGAAGAATGGAAGCCATGTCCATAGTTTAACCCTTGTGCTTAGAGATGAGCACTGGCTACAATTTCAAGTATTCAACCAATTGTTAAGTACAAAATCTACTCTTAACAACCATAAAATTAGTTACTCATTCTTGACTGTCTGATTGAGAGACATAAGAAATGATCCCTGGAATGAGAAGCATAACAACCACTTCCGGAGAAATGAAGAATAAAAGTATAGACTCAACACAGCAATTACGTGGTTCGGCTATGGCTAGCCTACATCCACGGGAGAAGATGATAGTTTTTCTTATTATGATCGATGGAGGTTACAAGGGTTTATATAGCAGCATTACAGTATATCTGTCTCTAGAAAGTGTACAAAAAGATAATGCAAGGGCTTGTATGGCATAGCATTGTCTCTAGAGAGCAGCATTACAAGGGCTTATATGCAGTGTATATTCTTACTGCAAGTATCTATACGTCTTCAAAAGTGCAATAAGATCTGCTTATAATTCCAACTGTGCCTAACGAACCCAGCAACAGCTTCACTTCAGTTGTACTGCGAGTACATTCTTTGCAATAGTCTTCGCCTTTGACCTAATTTCTCACACATCTTTGGAAATGCAATAAGATCTGCTTGTACTTCCAACTGTGCCTGACGAATCCAACAACAGCTTCAGAACTGCAATAAAAACGGAAATTGAGAACTTTGTATCAGATAGCACATTCTAGACCTAGTTTAACTCACTGGATTTGCTAGCTGACTAAACTAAGGATCCTAGTCATGTTTACTAATTTCAAACCCATCGAGCAACAAGTTTCACGTCATACCATTGTTTCTGCAAGGATAAGTGCATTTGAGGAAAAGATGCAAACCACTCTGTTCTTTTTTACAAATTTCATGCCGAAACTTTAGGAGTTTCATGGAATAGCATTGTTTCTACAATAAGTTCATTGAAAGGAAAAGTAGCAAACAAACCATCCTATTGTTCTTTAGAAAATTTACATCTACTTTTGAGTAACAAGGTTTCATGGTGTTTTTGCAAGAATGCTGCAACAGTAAGTGCAGTTAAAGGATAAGAAGCAAACCATATCCTTTTATTGGGTTACTATGGTATCTACAACGATGGATAATAAAAACAGCTTACCTCATATATAACAGATGAATATGTTCAATTCATTGTAAACCTCCTCAATATATACTCAGAACGAGCAAACGTCTCCAGATGTACGTTTGGCCAAATACATTCTGAAATCTTCTCATCCCATGCTGCAGATGCTACAATTCACAAAAACAAATTAGCCACAGAAGAAACTAATCTCAACTTTCTAATAAATCAAATTACCAAGAACGCTAATATCAAGTTTCTATAAATCAACTAGTACCTGGGCTATGCGTAGAACTCTTGAAGTGCAGTTCATCACACAGCTCAACGGATGCGATTGAAATGAGAAAATGGCTCTGGGTTGGTTTTGGGTGCAGGTTTAGCCAATTCAGGTGTCCCAAAAACATTCCAGAATCTTAAAGTTTCATCCCCTGCTGCAGATGCTACAGTACAGCCATCCGGGCTCTACACAATTGACAAAAACAAAATTAGCAACAGTTAAAGGAGGAAGGAAATAAACTAACATTTCTTCAAATCAATCAGTACCTGAGCCATGTATAGAACTCTTGAAGTGTGACCAGTAAGCTCAGCAATCTTAACCATGGATGGATATTTCCAAAGGGTCAATTGGTTCTGAGTAAATCCATGAGAGCTCAAGAGTTCTCTCTCATTTTTGTTCCACAGCAAAGAACAAACTTGGGATCCAGTATCCACAGAATTCAAGCAAGCTCCAGTGTGGGTGTTCCAGAATTTAATACATCTATCGCCTCCACCACCACCAGAAGCAAGTAAATTAGCCTGGAATGGACACCAAGCAAGGGCTTTTACGGCAGCAGTGTGGTCTTCAAGTCTGTGAAGCCATTGAGTAGGAGAGTTGGAAGAAGCAACTGATCTATCCCAAATATGAAGAAGGTTGTCATTCCCCCCACTTGCTAATTGTTGTCCTGATGCAGACCATTTCAATCCACACACTTCTTGATGATGTCCTCTGTATGTTTCTACAATGTGGTTTCTGATTCTGACATCATTGTTAACAATCAAACCGTCCATTCCTCCTGTTGACAAGACATGGTTGTTCCAATCCATAGCACCAACTCGAGATTCATGACCACCTCGTAGAGTTCTCAGTTGCTTGTTAGATGTAGAATCCCAGAGTTGCACTTCAGAATTGTTCAATCCAACAGCAATGTGACGACCATCAGGAGCCCAGCTGACACTGGTAATAGGGCCTGTATCTTCATCAACAGTCATGAGTTCAGAGGTGGATGAATCGGTGGCGTCCCACAAGTACACGGTGTTTCCGAGAGCTATTGCAAGCACATTGCTGCTTCCCCAGTCTAGCAAATTCAGGTAGTAATCATCAATGATCTCTGGAGCATCCAATGTCCTCTCTGAAGTCTGTAAAATTGATCAAACATAAACTAGCATCAGAACCAGTTGGAGAATCAATGTAATCAGAAAGAACCAAAAGTCTGGAAACTGAAGAATCAAATGAAATGAAATGAAGAAGCTCACTTGAGGAATAGATCTTCGGGGCTTTGCTGGTTTTGCTTGTTGAACTGATGAAGTTTCAGGGAACAGCGACTCTGCAGGTGTAGGTGGCTTGTTCTTGAACGCAAGAATTCTGGTTCTGTTGATGTTCAAAGCCTCTGCAAGCTGCTTCCTGTAAGCCTCTTTCGCTGGAGAACTTGAAACTGGATTTTCCTTACCTTTCTTTGCTTCCATTAGCATGTAGTGTGCATAGTCGAAATCCATTGCAGATCTGTTAGGGATAAATCTATCCAACTGCAATTTTCAAGAGAGAAATCAGATCAGATGTATGCTAAAGACATAGTATAATAAATCTAGTAAACAAGAAAAATTCACCAACTGATTGGCAATTCCAAAAACTAACCCTAAGTTTGGATACAGCCCCTATCTCAAAACCCATAAGAAACCCCAAATTTCATACTATCAGAGAATCTAACAAAAACCCAGGAAGCTCCATCACTGATTAAAACTGACAAGATATGAAGAAACCTCAAATTTTGACAAATCCTAATCACAAAGCCCAGAAACCCCAAAATCAAATTCATAAGAAAGGTAAACTAATCAGTAATGGCAACCATCTCAAAACCCATTAAGGAGAAACAAGTTTCAAAATTTAATATTTCTATGAGAGAATCTAATAACAACCCAAAGAGATCCATAACTAAAACCGATGGAAACCCTAATTCCTAACAATTAAAGATCCCCAAATTCAAATTAATTCAGGAAACCAATGTGAGGGGTAAATAAGAATCTCAAAACCCTAGATTACAATGAAGATGGTGTAGATGATAAGAACATACATTTTCATTGGAGTTTCTTCTGTGAAGGACAGCATGATCTTGCAATGGATTTCTAGATTGAGACTTGTTCAACATACCGAAAGATCCTCCTGAATCCATTCTATCAAACAAAAAACAAAAACACAGAAACAAATACAAATCCTGCAAAAATAGAACAATAGATCAACCAAGAAAAAAACAATTGAAACAGTATATAAACAGATTATTATGTATGATAAGCGAATGAGAAATTAGATCTTAGAGCTTTCGTTTCAGAGTGTAGTAGAGCGAGCGAGAGAGAGAGAGAGAGAGAGAGAGAGAGAGAAAGAGAGTGTTGTGAAGGGATGTTGTGATTTATTACTTATAGGGTATGTGCTATATTATTTTGTTGGTGAAATAGCCGTTGGAGTTTGATTGGACAAAAGTGCCCCCGGAAGCGATTAGGTTAAGGCAAAAGTTTAAGAAACGGCTGTGAATCGGTCGGGAACTCGTGGTGTGGAACGGTGCATATTTTGTTAGAAACGTGTTAAATCGTGGCACAGAACGGTGCATATCTTGGTTGAAGGTGCAAAGTTTTGCAAACCCTTTCGTAATTCCTATGTAAATGTGCAAATTAAAAAAACTTGAGAAGCCAAATGGATGGACATGTTGTCATGTACCAGCGAAGATGGTTGCCCTTATCTATTGTGGGATACAGTTAGTAGTTAATTTGATAATGATTAGCTTTAAATGTCAAGTTAGCGACTTTCTTTAGCAGTAAGTTATTTTGAATCGTGTGACATTGTGTTGTCCACGTGCAGTCAGTCGAGCCGTTGATGCTCTTAGTTAGGGTTTGAGCAGTATTTATACTCGCTTTCTCTCTTGTACTAAACTCAAGAATTGATTAGTCCAGAAGAGGCTCAGTCCAGTCTGATTGTAGTGGTACTTTGGTTCACATATCATTCATTATCTCTTGTACTTCCTTCTACAACCATAACAGTGATATCACCCAGTCGATCTTCGTACTCTGCAATGACCGGCGGTTCATCAATCAAAGATGTTGACCACACAACAAAGGAGTTGTCACGTCTGATGACAAATCTCACTGAGATCCAGACTAAAGCTGAAGCAAAACGTGAAGCTGATGCTAAAGCACATCAAATCTTAATGAATCGTCTCGTACAACTTTCAAAAGACACTTTAAAGCATCTTCAAAACCAACCCAGATCTGAAGCTGGTGAACAACACTCTCCACAGTCTGGTCACTATCATACAAGAATCTTTGATGGTATGCCTGCAAACGCTCTTAAACCAGCTAAGCTTGACTTTCCCAGATTTGATGGTGAGAATCCTAGGAGCTAGTTGCGTAAATGTGACAGATTTTTTCAGATGCACCCCGTGGATGCTCTCAAAAAACAGAATTTGCCTCTATGTATATGGATGGTCGTGCTGATTCTTTGTTTTTCAACTACTGCTCCGGTAAAAAGTCTGTTCCTTGGTCTGAATTTTCTAACCATCTATGTCGTCGATTTGAGGATTTAGCTAATGATAACTATGTATGCTGTTTCAATAAATTAACCCAAATCACTACCGTTGAAGAGTATTTTCAAACCTTTGAACATCTCAAAGCATTAATGATTGCCAAAAACCCTACCCTAGATGAGGAATACTTCATACTGAGTTTCATTAGTGGCCTGAAACCAAAGATTAAAAATTTAGTTTGTATGCATAACCCCACTTCATTATCCCAAGCTTTCTTTTTAGCAAGACTTCAAGAACAATCTCTCATCTCACCACCAAAATCCTTAATCAACAAACAACCAACTACTTCTTCTTATTTCAGTAAACCTCCAACTTTCAAGCCTACTACCACTCCCGTGGTTTCCACATCTATACCCACAAATACCCAAAAATCAACTTACATACCACACATTAAACGCTTAACCCAAGACCAATTAGCTCAGAGGAGAGCTAAAAATTTATGTTACAATTGTGATGAGAAATATGTCTATGGACACAAATGTAAGAGCCAACAACTTTATATGGTTTTGGCTGAGGAAGAGACACCTTAAGATGATAGCTCTCCAGTCAGTGTACAAGAAGAACCTAACCCTGTGGTGGAAACAAACAAGGAAATCTCTCTCCATGATCTCAATGGGCATCATAGTACTGAAACCATTAGAATTTTGGGGCATATAAAAAAACAGCCTGTGACAATTCTTGTAGACACAGGCAGCACTCATAGTTTTATAGATGCCACTCTTGCTAAGAAGTTGTTCTGCAATGTTATACCAACTTCTCATTTGCTGGTCACAATGGCCAATGGTGACAAAGTTACAAGTTCTGGGGTTTGTCAACAAATGGAGTGGTAGATGCAGGACAATAAATTCAAAGCTGACTTTCATGTCCTTGCCTTGGGAGGTTGTGACATTGTTTTGGGAGCTGACTGGCTCAAAACTCTAGGTGAAGTAATGTTTAACTTTTCCAACTTAACTATTTCCTTTACTCACTTGGGCACCAATCTCACCTTAACTGGTATCTCTAATAAACCCTCCTTTGTGATGGCTAGTGGTCAAGCAGTTCAAAAGTTCATTAAGAACAATACACCATCTTTTGTGGGACAATTCTTTGCCATTTCAGCTGAACTCCCTAGTACACCTATTCCCACACCAGTAAAACATGTATTAGATCGGTTCCCTGATATCTTTGTTGAACCAACACAGTTACCCCCCCAGAGATCACTAGATCATAAAATACCCCTCAAACCTGGTGCCCATCCAGTCAATCTAAGACCATACAAATGCCCCCATATTCATAAAGAGGTGGTTGAATCATTGGTGGAGGAAATGCTCAATGCTGGTATCATTCAAGACAGTCACAGCCCTTTCGCTTCTCCTATTCTCTTAGTGAATAAAAAAGACAATTCTTGGAGGTTTTGTGTGGATTAGAGGAAGCTTAATGAGCTCACAATCAAAGATAAGTACCATATACCTGTCATTGATGAACTTTTAGATGAATTCTTTGGTTCTAAGTTTTTCACAAAGCTGGATTTGAGGTATGGGTATCATCAAATCAGATTATTTTCAGATGACATTCACAAAACTGCATTCAAGACACACCATGGTCATTTTGAGTTCAAAGTGATGCCATTTGGGCTCACTAATGCACCAACAACATTTCAGTCTCTTATGAATTCAGTTTTTGGTCCTTACTTAAGAAAATTTGTTTTAGTTTTCTTCGATGACATACTTATCTACAGCCAATCACTGGAAGAGCATGTACAACATCTTTCTATGGTTCTTGGCTTACTCAGACATCACCAACTTTATGCTAAGTTCTCCAAATGTTGTTTTGCTCAATCATCTTTAGGTTACTTAGGTCACATTATCACAGCAGATGGAGTAGCTGCTGACCCAGCCAAAATTGATTGTATGAAGAACTGGCATGTACCCACTTGTATTAAAGAGTTAAGGGGTTTTTTGGGGCTTACATGCTACTATAGAAAGTTTGTCAAGCATTATGGCCTTATTAGTAAGCCACTTACTGAACTCTTGAAAAAGAATTCCTTCCACTGGTCTTCAAGTGCAGATGAAGCCTTTCAACAACTTAAACAAGCTATGTGTACTACTCCAGTTTTGGTGCTCCCTGATTTTCTAAACCATTTGTTCTAGAAACAGATGCTTGTTCTGTGGGTGTAGGAGCTGTGCTTATGCAAGAAGGCAGGGTTATTAGCTTCTACAACAAACCTCTTGGCCCTAAATCTTTAGGCCTTTCCACTTATGAAAAAGAACTTCTTGCAGTGGTTATGGTAGTTACCAAATGGAGACACTATCTTTTTGGCCAACAAAGATGGCTTATGGATCAGAAGATCAACACAGTTTTACAACAAAGATGGCTTATGAAGTTGTTGGAGTTTAAGGCATGGAAAACAAAGCGGCAGATGCACTCTCAAGGCTTCCTACTCATTCCCAATGCATAGCTATGTCTGTATCTACCCCTACTTGGGCTCAAGAAGTTATTCAAAGTTATGACAATGATGAATGGGACACTTCCATCATCCCTCAGCTATTAGTGGCTCATTCCTCTATTCCTCACTATACTTATGAAGATGGCATTGTGAGATATCAGGGAAGAATATATGTTGGTACCAATAACAATATCAGGTATACCATCTTAAAATCAATTCACTCCCCTGCAATAGGAGGACATTCAGGAATGCAAGGTAGTTATATAAGGGCCAAGAGACATTTTTATTGGAAAGGTCTCAAGAAGGAGATGTTGCTGCTAGTTAGGATCACGATGATGTTTGCCAAAGAAATAAAGGTGAACACACCTTTCCTGCTGGTTTATTACAACCTCTACCAATTCCTTCACAAGCTTGGCAGCATATCACAATGAATTTCATAGAGGGATTACCAATCTCAAGTAAAAAAAAATGTTATCGATGTTGTGGTTGATAGACTTACAAAATACAACCATTTTATTGGCTTGGCACATCCTTTTATGGCTTCCACTGTGGCTCATGAATTCCTTACTCATGTCTTCAAGTTACATGGTTTGCCAACCTCCATTGTGTCAGATAGAGACAAGATATTTACCAACAACTTCTGGCAGGGATTATTCAAAGCAATGGGCACCAGCTTACAAATGAGTTCTGCATATCATCCTCAATCAGATGGCCAGAATGAAAGAGTAAATGCATGCTTAGAGAATTATCTCAGATGCATGACAGGCCATCAGCCCAAGTAATGGTTCAAATGGCTGCCCTTGGCTGAATTCTGGTACAATACAAATCACCACACCAGCATCAACATGACACCATTCAAGGCATTGTATGGCTACTACCCTCCACATCTTGCCTTTCCAAATGAAGCTCTTACATCTTTGGCTGTTGTTGAAGATTACTTAGCTCAAAGGGATACAATGCTAGAACTATTGAAGGATTCTCTACATAAATCCCAAGAAAGAATGAAGGTGTTTGATGATAAAAAGAGAACAGATAGACAGTTTGAAGTGGGAGATTTGGTCTTCTTAAAGATCCAACCTTATCGACAATCTTCCATTGCTCTGCACAGGAATTTCAAACTTTCAACAAGATACTTTGGCCCATTCCCTGTCATTGCCAAAGTTGGCCAGGTAGCTTACAAACTGCAACTACCTTCTTCTTCTCAGATTCACCCAGTGTTTCACGTCTCCCAGTTGAAGAAGCGCATTGGATCAGCTGCTATTACTGCTCCAACTCTCTCTCAGACTGACGCTGATGGTGAAATCATCCTCAAACCTATAGCATTGCTGGGTAACAGAGAGATCACCAGAGGACGTGCAGTCATTCCCCAAATATTGATCCGATGGTCTCACTCAACTGCAGCGGATGCCACATGGGAGGATACGGCAAATGTGAAAGCCCATTTTCCTAAGTTTCATCCTTGAGGACAAGGATGTTTTGAAGATCGGGGTATTGTCATGTACCTGCGAAGATGGCTGCCCTTATCTATTGTGGGATACAGTTAGTAGTTAATTAGATAATAATTAGCTTTAAATGTCAGGTTAGCGACTTTCTTTAGCAGTAAGTTATTTGAATCGTGTGACATTGTATTGTCCACGTGAAGTCAGTCGAGCCGTTGATGCTCTTAGTTAGGGTTTGAGCAGTATTTATACTCGCTTCCTCTCTTGTACTGAACTCAAGAATTGATTAGTAAAGAAGTGGCTCAGTCCATTGTAAATGTAGTGGGACTTTGATTCACAGATCATTCATTATCTCAGCAATATCAGTATTCATACTCGCTTCCTCTCTTGTACTTCCTTCTACAACTATAACACATGCATGTTTTGCCACTACCGTAAAACGTGAATAAAAATTATTGTGTTGCGGCAACTCGGCAATATCAATATTCCACATACATGGACGAATAGAAGACAAGACGGGGAACTCATCCTGGAGAGACTTGATAGAGTCACGAGCACTATAGAATCGATGAATAGCTACCCGAAATAGTTTATCATTTGATTGTAGTTGCTAGTAATCATTGCTCAATTTTCCTAATGAATTCTCACAATGATACCTCTACTCATAAGTCATTCAGATTACATTGGACATGGTTTAGGGATGTCATATGTAGAGAGGTCATCAAATCTAGTTAGCAAGCTGTTTTTTATAATGCTTCTACTGCTTTTAAAATTTGTAAATTCCTTTATGGTAATAAACTAGATTTGAGGAAATGAAATTATGAACATTTTGGTAATATCTCCGCTCAAACTACAAAGATTGGATCTCATATTTCTAGCTTTCTTGCTAATGGTTATAATACGTCATCTGATATTATTATTGATCTCAATAAAAAGATAACTTTTTGGTATGTCCAGAGGAAGATTACTGGAGACAAAAAGGTAAGGATGAGTTTTTTAGACTTGGTGATAGCAATACTAGGTATTTCCATAATAAAGCAAACTTTAGAAGAAAGAAAACTCAAATTGATTCGTCACAAAATGAGCTTAGGGTCTAGCTTGATGATAGGAAAGATACAACATCCACTCTCAACTCTCAATTTTTAAATATGAGTAGAACAACTAACCCTCCTAATCCATATGTTTATCTAGATCATATCACTCCTTGTATTACCGTCGAGGGTAACTTAATGCTTACTAAATTTCCTACTGTTGATGAGGTTAAATTCATAGTTTGTGGTATGCAATCTTGGACTACTCCCAGACCAAACGGTTTCCCACCCGGTTATTACCAAGAATATGAGGAATAGTTGGTGAATATACTATAAATATGGTTCAAAACTTTTGTGGACTAAACACTTGTTGAAGCAGATAAATCATAACTTTATTACTCTTATTCCTAAGTTAAATTTTCCCAGAAGTACGACAGACTGTCGATTAGCCTATGTAATGTCATATATAAGATTATCAATAATATTTTAGCTGGTAGATTGAAAACTCTTATGAATAGGATCAAACAAATTTTGTTTCGGGTAGACTTGTTAAGGATAATATTGTGATAGCTCATGAGCTGGTAAACACTATGAAAAAACCAAAGCTCAAAAGGGCCGAATGGCAGTGAAGTTACATATGGCTAAGGCAGTCGTTAGGATAAAATGGATATTTTTGTTAGCGACCTTGAGGAAATTAGGCTTTCATGATGACTGGTGTCAAATGATTGAACAATGTCTGAATACTGTCTCCACCTCTTATTTTTAAATGGTTTTCTTGGAGATGTCTTCAAACCACAATAAGACAAGGATATATGTTTTCTCCATATCTATTTATCATTTGCATAAACCAGTGCAGTCGATCTCGGCCGTCTCGGCCAAGATATCAGTGGTTTTACCGGTCTCGATCGTTGAACTACACGATCTTCACATTACCGGCGATACGAGATTCTATTGAGAAAATCGTTCATCTCGACCTGACTCGGCATATCTCGGCCGAGAAAATCACCTGATTTGATAAATGAAACTAGAACTATATGATCATCATGCTATGATTGGAGTTTGATAATTGATATCATAAATTAAAACGAGCCTTTATTTCATCAACTGCATCAACAGAAGTCTTGAAGTCTTCATCTACTATAAGCTAAGAGTCTTCAAGTCTATCAAAAATTTAAATCTTTAACAAATAACTTCTATGTATTAAATTTTTAACTTAGGAAACAAAGATGGGAATTTGAAACCATTTCCTAGTAATCCTAATTCTAAATAGATGGAAACTTGAAACTTTGACACGTAACTTCTATGCCTTATATATGTGATTTTTATTTTCATTTTTTGTGGTGAAAACATTAGTCATCATGATATAATCAAGACCGCTTACCACGTTGGCTCTGATGAAAACACTGAATCGTTCAAATCTATTCAAATCTTACCAAACGGGTGGTAATTGGGCTGGGAAATTATCTCACTTTTATCAAGTGGCAGTATTTAAATGAAATGTGTGAAAAAAAATGTTCGTTATAAAAATTATAGGTATAGAATTTAAAACTGAGATTGTACCGAAATCTCCCCGGTACAAAATTGTATCAGTGCCTCGGTCCCGACTGAGACAAATCGAAATCCGATTTTGACTACATTGGTATAGACTCATTCTCTAAGGCTCTTCTGCATGCTGAACTAAATAATAACATTCCTCGATTAAACTTCTAGTCCTGCTGTCCGCCACTTGCTTCCTATAGATGACTTCCTCATCTTACAAAGTCAAATCCTAAGGAGGCTAGGCATCTTGTTAAGGTTATTGAGCAATTTAGTTTGTACTTTGGAAAGTCTGTGAACTTTGCAAAATCGGGTATGGCTTTCAGTCCTAAGGTTCTTAACTCTATTAAAAATGAAATAGGTAATATTTTGCAAATTAAGTAGATGGCATTGAACGATAAGTACTTATAAGTACCACTTTTGATTAATAAAAATAAGATACAGACTTTTGGAGGGCTACTAGGAAAATTTGGTGATAATCTTCATACTTGCAAGTCAAAGTTTCTAAGTCAACCAGAGAAAACTACACTTACTCAAGATTTCTTAGGTACTACTTCAGAACAATTACACGAATCGAATACATCATAACTGAAACACATGAATAATTACAAAATTTATGTATTCTAAAATACAACAAAATTACTAAATTCATGTAGTTCGTCGAGGAAATCTATGCCATTGATGGATGGTGTGAAGTTTCTGATTCCACTATTTGAATTGTTGTTCTTCATCAAGAACAAATTTATCTTCTTCTTTAAGAATTGATGCTCCTACAACGGAGGAGTAATATGCGTTGTATATCGAAAAAACGATCATATACGGTAGCCATGGATCTTCATAGTAATGTCAATTTGCGCCAAGAAAATGTGACACGCTTCGAAGATGTATTTGAAACGATTGCAACAATCTATAAAATTACCTTGAAGGCTATATGAAATTTCTTTAAAAAAATATAATAGGAAATCAAGATAGCATACATAAGCCATTTGATCGATAAGAAAAATAAAAATAACCTTAGAAATTGTTGGAACAATAATTTGTTTTCTTGAAATTGTACAAACAATGAAGACTAACCTTGATCTGCCCGGAAGATCTGGAAAATCAGACAAAATTTGGGCATATCAAGATAAACGAAGAAAAAGGAGTTTTTTTTTTCCTGGTTTCTGAAGGAGGGGAGAGAGGAAGGATTTCTCAGCAATAGACATCTGACGGATATAAGATTTATAACCTCTTTCATTGGGACGACCGAAGGGAGTCCCTTTAGTGTTCAATAGGGGAGCCCAATTGTAGTCCGTTTGTAACGCTTTTTTTGTGCTTTTAATCGCAAAAATTGAACGCCCATTAGTTTTGTTTCCATGAAATTGGATCGACAATAGGATAGTCATCAATTACGACTACGATTAGCCGCGGTCGAAATGATCGGAAGTCGAACCGATTGACGGTATTTCAGGCGTGAAAATGGCAAAAAAACCGTCACATATACTTTTAATTTTAATCTTGACCGTTGATTACCAACAGAATTCAGCCATCGTATCTAAAGCTAATGTTGTTATTTCGAAATTGTTACAAATAAATGTTACAAAATCGTTACATAATAAGTATTACGTAAATATTACACTTATAATTGTTATTAAAAAAGCTGTTACAAAATTGTTGCATAACTGCTACAAAACTGTCACAAAAAAAGACCCCTACAATTCCACGGAGTTGCTTCCAAACTTCGGTCGTCCCCGCACTGCTGCAGCATTAATCTAGTTATGAATGTAAATTTATTAGTCATTAATTAATGGATTTCCACATAACTCAAGATATTATTAAATGCTAAAGTATTATGAGGGGTTAGAATACCTAACCATACATCTGCTCATTTTATTCAATGGTTCAAAGTGAAAAACATTAGAATAAATTTTTATAGCATTAATTGAAATAATGAACTATCACGGAAGAATGAGTTGATGTACATATGATTCGGTGGCAAGGTGAATCTAATGCGAAGTGCGACATATATAACTATGACTTGATTTTTACGAGTTAATTTTATTATATATGCATGGACATTATTTTGCTTGAAAAAAAATAATAAACTTTCCCGGAATTATACTATTAAAAGGCCAACAAAAATAACCTTACATCAGTCGTATTCCAGGTTAAAACCATGTCGTTACTGCACATGTTATTTCTAGTATATAATAACATAATGATAATGGCGGGGCCAAAGATTTTTCTTTTCAATTTTTTAAAAGCTTCTCATACCCCCAACTTTTAAAAGTTGGAGAATTTCTGAAGCACTTTACATAAAAAAACAATTTGCAAAAACTTTACCAAACACTAAGATAAATTTCTTTTTACAATAAACTAGAATCGCCGGCACACGCTTTTGAGCGTGCTATTATACCTACAACACCCACCCCACACCAAAATCAATACCTTCATCTACCTCTTTTAGTTTTCCCTTCATATCAGCGACAGTGACTCCTTGATTCGCAACATCATCGTCATCTTCACAAAAATCACGGAAATTTGGGGTTTTTTAAATACAATGTTTAATTTAAACAATGGAAATCAAAAAAAAATTGTTGGTTCTGTAGATGATTTGGAGTACTAAATGAAGCATCGGGTTCATAAAAATTAACTATCTCTAATGAAATCAACATATGATTGAATTACAGAGCCATTAACTCAAGGCATTTAAGGAGAGCGGAGGAGAACTAGTTTCCACGACTCAGCCGATCCATAAACTTCTAGATTACTATTATGCCCCTATTGTACATTATATAAATGTACATTTTAAATTACATGTACATGGGCAAATGTGTAATATATATAATTTACTAATTTTATTACTATTATGCCCCCATCAATTTATACAAACTGTGTGTGTTAAATTTTAGAACAGGGGTAAAATGGGCACAAAAATTTGCAGGCTAGTTGGCTTTATATAATAGAATAGATATTCATTGAAAGTGCTTTTGGATTTTTTTTTTTTTTTTTATAAAACTCAGCCTAAGGGAGATCGAGAGGGATTTCCTTAATTTCACACTTTCTGATGTCTCATGGGTGCATATCTACTCATTCAGTCATTCTGGTAAGTTCTTTTGAAACATCTTCATTTTATGAAAAACAAGGAAGGAACCTCAAATTCCAGAAAGCAAAAGATTTGGCTCATCCGTTTTCTTTGGTGATTTTTGCATTCAAATTATTCCATTTATTTTTATTTTCATACTCAATGATAACACTAATCTATTTTATAACACACTAGGTCTATTTGGAGGTACTTTGGAATTATAGCTAAGCAAATTAGGGAAATTTGTAATGTGATGAGTATAGGTGTAGTTAATACATAAACTGTGAGTCTGTTACCCACTTTATATGAGTTTGAATCTATACTCTTTAACTTGTTTTTTCTCTCCCTTATTTCTTGCATAAGATTCATGGAATAATTTTTGTCTAAAAATTGCATACGAATATTTGTTTTCATTTTTGATTCCAGTCTATTAGAGCATAGCTCGGTTGAACCCACCAAGCGTTGGTATGTCAAGTTTGGTTGTCATATTTTAGTGAGCCAAAACTCATTTTAAGAGTCGCTTGATTATGTACTAGAGTCAACTTCGTATAGGTTAGCTTGAAAGTATTAGGATATGAGACATTACAAGTATTGCAAAGACTTGAAGAAGTGAAGAAGTAAGGAGCTACAACGACAACATCATCCTTCCACTTGAGGTTAGTGATATTTGACTTGAACAGTTTCATTCCCTAAACGTATCTTTGAAGTCGTGCATATTGAAAACAAAACTGCGAAGCATGAATGACACTCTAGTTAGACATAGTATTAAGTAATACAATACGAGGTTTATTGCTTAACCATTAAACTTTGTAGATAAGACATCGACATAATCGTTTGAATGCTATTGTGATTATGTATGAGTATAAGGTGAAGATTTCATCCTATGAAACAATGTTTTACATTTGTTTTAAGGAAGTAAATTCATGAACTTGTTTTGTGAATCGAAAAGGAAATCGCCATGCATTATTGGTATTGTTATTCATTGCATATCTTTTGAACAACCAATATGTGTGACTAGTATAACCGCTCATGAATCGTTTATGTTCTTGGTAAAATTATTCACAAAGGGCTGACTTTTGTATTGGTATGACTTTTATTAGTGAAATCGATCTTAAGTAATCACCTGAGATGGTATGATCGATTTTGTGATTTTGTGTATGACCGACTCTGGGTAAAGGGGAACCGATCCTAGTAAGAGGAGCAACACATCACAAAGGGGAATCGATCCTTGTATGAGGTGCAACAAGTTTTTAGCAGAAAGGGGAACCGATCCTATGGACATGTGCAACACGTTTTTAGGCAAAGGGGAACCGATCCTATGGACATGTGCAGCAAGTACAAGTTAGATACCATATATATGTGGGGAACCGATCCTAGTACCTAGTCAACCGAATTTTTGGAAAGCTATTGTGACTATGCACAGTACTCACATGGAGGTAGAATTGAGACTTGTTTTGGTAGAACCGTGAAACCCATGATTTGTGATTGATTGTTCTTGATCAATCACATAGTTCTTGAAAGTCAGATGAACCAATTTTAAACTTGTTTGGAAGTGTGGAAAATCGGTTTCAAAATTGTAAGTATGAAAGAGGACTTACAAAGTAAGGATGTCGACATACTTTGAACATGTGAAGTAACGCTAATCTTTAATTGTTCAAAGTTATTCCTTAATAGCTAAAGGAAGAAAATCCTGGATCGAATAAAATAAATTGAGAATCTTTTATTTAAGGTTTTTAATTTTATTTTAGGAAAATGAAAATTAGTAATGTGCATTTACTAGTTGGAGATTTTCCAACAGATTTTCGGTCAATATTTTGGACAGAGCATTTCCAGGAATTATGGAAACCAAATCTGGAATATATTGCATATCTTGAGAATATTTTCGGTTTTGGAAATTCCTTGGTGTCCAAACTTCTTTGGTCTATACATATGAAAGTTTGCATTTCGAGCAAACTAATGTCAGTTTTTCTACAAAGAATATTACCCTGAGTGGAAGAAGACTTATATCCGTAAGGAACACGACGGGGAAGAGGGTTGCTATAAAATATCTCCCACTTAGCCAATCTCCTACAAAGAAAACCTGTAGTTGGAAACACATTTTTCTAAGAAAATAACCCTAGAAATAATGGGGCTTACAGTCATGGCCATATGGTAATTTAATAATATTTACAAATTATTATAGCATCCCTAAGATATCATAGAAAGTAAGATTACCAAAATAACCTCTCATAAAAGAATAAAACAAGTCGTTATCTCCCCTTTCTCCCATTTTTTTCTCACCACCTCTCACTGCAACTCTTAGTCTATGAGAAAAGAAACGTACAGGAAAATATTTTTGTAAATAAAATTCTTTCTTCTCTAAATATCACCATCATCGTCATCGACAGAAAGCATCATTATATCAAATATAAAAAAAAAATCATTAGCTAATAGTATTTATTCGAGAAAAATTATGGAAATCAAGTTTATTAGGGTTTTGTAGGAAAACTTTAGGGCAAAATCCATTCAAAACTAATAAATTAGGGTAAGAAGATCTTCACTAGGATTTTGATATCTGATAGAAGGGGTCATCTATATTCAAATTAAAAACCAGTTCAAGAACAACAGCAATCCAATTTACATAAAATGAAAAATAAAATAAAAAAAACTAATAAGAACAACAATTAAAATAGAAAAAAGTAGAAGAAAGTGTTGTCGATGAATCACAGAGTACACAATCGGCTAACGAAAAGGAAACAAATATTGATGAAACACTTACCAAACAAGCACATAAAAGTACTAACTCATTTGTTTTCTATATTTTTCAAGTGATGCTAATTGAATTTTCATTTGAAATAATCGGTTGATTTCATATGTGTAGTGCTGACTTGTTTTATTGGTTTACATATGCATTGTCCATGTATATTTTGTTTTATGATTATGATGTTTTGTTAATGTGTGTGTTCATCTTTCAAATCTTTTTTGTAAGCACATACAAATAGTTATGTATATTTTTTGCACAGGTATATCAAAAGCAATGTCTCCTTGCATAATATGGATTCATTCAAGTCAGTCTTTGTTATTGGGATAGGTGAAATCGTATGGATCCATCCTCGGAAAGAATCGTACATGATAATTTTTCAAATAGGGTAACGACAGACTCATAATCAGTGCAGTGATGCAGTCCAGCTGAATAATTTCCCTTTCGACGAGGACTTCAACGTCCTTGGGAGTTCTCAAGAGGTTTTGTATTAGAACGACATACGAAGTAATAGGTTGAACTTCCTTGTGGACCTCGAAGTCCATCAGACTTGCAAACACTTTTTTTGCCACCTTAAGAGAGATCTTAAGGGGTGGAATCCTGAGAAGCTGACGTTTGGAACACTTACGTTTGAAGATGGTTATATCAAGAAAATGAGCTTGATGGTATCTAATTCTTGTTCCGCAGTTGCAAAGGGTGGTAATGCTATTAGTAGGAATGGTGGAGTTTTCAGGACCACTTGCAGGTGCATCTGGCCTATGGATAGTGTACTTCTAGATCATTTCTAGAATATTTTACCCATCAACAGAGGTTGGTAATGGGGAAGGGATTGGTGTAGTTAGAGGAAGTATGGGATGGAGGAGCCTGCAAAGCTCCTCCCTAAGTAAGAGATTCCCATCTCTGGGAATCATGGGTACAAAGAGGTAAATGATATATGCAAAGGGAAATTGGTTTGTTGGGAGCAATAAATCAGAATCTGCATCCCTATAGTCTGAACGGGTTTGGACAATGGATATATTTGAATCACCATCCTAAAACCCTAGAGGCAAGTAACAACTTACATACGCAGATAATATCCTCAATAAGAACTCTAGAGTTATAAGCATCAGACATCACCTGTCCGATCACTCTCTTTATGCTTCAAATTTCTGACTTGCTTGAAATACTTCAATGTTAGAACAAGTTCTGACTACTTCTGTTGTCCTCCAATTTGTAATACTTGGCATTGAAAAGAAACTAGTTATGAGGCTTGTCTTCACACCTTGATGTTGATACCTCGTCTGTTGGTTATGATCTAGTCTAAGAAATAAGAATGATGGAGCAACCAAGGCCTTGGATTCATCTTGGCTAGCTACTTAAGCCCTTGCAGCAGCATCTGCGCCCACTTCGATAACCACCTCATCATCAGTTGTTAAAAAATTGGATTTGTAAACTGAATAGTCTGTGCAGGGGGGAAGACCACGCAGTATAATCTTGATTCCCAATGAATTGCTTGTAAAACAAAAAACAATAATCAAGTATTACTATTATTATCAACTCTTTATACTCCGTTTACTCTATACAAAAAAAAAAAAAAAAAAAAAAAAAAAAAATCCTGATGAACTTCGTGTAGAACAAAGAATAGTAATCAAGCATTAGTATTATTATCCCTTTTCATACAATTATTAAACTCTTTATACTATGTTTACTCTATACAAAAAAAAAAAAAATAAATCCTGATGAACTTCATGTAAAACAAAAAGCATTAGTATTATTATTATCCTTTTTCATACAATTATTAACCTAATTTAAGTTAAAATCTAATTTATTGATTTATTTTTTTAGTAAAAAAAATAAAAAAAAATAAAAAAATAATCCTGATGAACTTCATGTAAAACAAAGAACACTGATCAAGCATTAGTATTATTATCCTTTTTCATTAAGTTATTAACTTATTTGTACTTTGTTTACACTATAATGATTAAAAAAAAAAAAAAACTTTCCTATGATCAAGGATTAATACCTCAGATCTATGATCAAGGATTATCTATTATTTGAAAAAACCGAAAATCAAGCATACAGAATCTATCCATTTATTAAAAAAACATCACTTTTGCTTACCGCCATTTGTAGGATACCAGCTTAAACTTTTTGTTAAAGACTGTAAAACAGAAAAACAAAACAAAAGGAATTATACCTCTACTCATAAGCCATTTAAAAGGACATAGTTTAGGGATGTCATATGTAGGGAGGTCATCAAATCTAGTTGGAAAGGTGTTTATAATGCTTCCGCTACTTTTAAACTTTGTAAATTCCTTCATGGAACCAAACAGGATTTGAGGAAATAGAATTATGAACATTTAGGTAATATCTCCACTCAAATTACAAAGACTGAATCTAAGATTTCTAGGCTTGTTGTTGATGGTCATAATATGTCATCTGATATTATTGTGGATCTCAATAAAAGATAATTTTTGGATATGATGCAGAAGAAGATTATTAGAAATAAAGAGGTAAGGATGAGTTTTATAGACTTGGTGATAGGAATACTAGGTATTTCCATAATAAAGCAAACTTTTAGAAGAAAGAAAATTCAAATTGATTCGTCATAAAATGAGCTTGGGATCTAGCTTGATGATAGGAAAGATATAGCAGTAATGTAGATTGATTAGAGATGAAGGAAATTCTTAAATTGCAGAGATGAGAAGGGAAACAAGTTACGAAGAAAATAAGTGAAACATGAATAAAAAGTTATAAGAAAAAGAATAATAGTACTACGTATTTTAATCTTCAAAGTAATGTGTGTTGTCTCATAGAGACTGCCTGTTTGTATAGGATCTAAACAATTGACTAGAGAACTAAATAAAGAAGTTTAACAAAAATAGAATTCCTAAACATAAACTAAAACTATACATAGAAGTACTTAAACTATGAAACAGGTAAAGACAAGTAGCTTCTATGTTACGTCTATAATTGAAAGGGGATGTCCTGCATCAGTCCCCCACTTCTTGAATATAACTCGTCTCTAAGTTAACAGTACTAACAAGCAAGAGTTCATTATCACCATAAAAAGTGAAATCTCTTGGACATTGAACATATTGGAAATATTCCAGTCTTTAGGTAGATCAATCAAATAAGCATTGTCACTGATCTTCTTTGAAACTTTAAAAGGTTTGTACTTCTTCATCTTAGTCTTGTTATAAGTTCCAACTAGGAATCTTTCTTTGCATAGATGAATCATGTCTAGTTTTCCTTCTTGAAATGATTTGAATCATTTATGCTTATCTGCAATATCCTTGTATTTAGCATTAGATTCTTTAAGTTTTGATTCTTCATGATGAAGTTGAGAAGCTTGTTCTAACATATTATCAGCCTTGACATTGCAATTATGTAACTTCGGAAGTACTACCAAGTCTAAAACATGATTAGGCACCTTAAAGTAAACAATTTCAAATGGAGTCTTACCAGTAGATCGATTCACTGAAGTGTTAAATGCAAACTTCATATGAAGTAGGAAAAAATCTCACTGTTTGTTGTTATCAACACATTTAGCTCTAATAAAATTTTCCAAAGAACGATTAAACTGCAAAGTAGTTCCCAAGCGCATCCACAATGTCTTCCAGAAATAACTCAAGGATTTAGTATCTCTATCAAAAGTAATATACTTAGGAATGCCATGTAAGTGAACCACTTCTTTGAGGAATAAAGATGCAACATTAGAAGCATCTGTAGACTTTTTACAGACAATAAAATGATCCATCTTTGAATATCTATCAACCACTACCACAACAGAATAATTCCTGAAAAGACGAGGGCACCAAGTACACCATAATATTTTCGTATCAAACTATAAGTCTGATACCTTGAGTGATCTTCTATAGACAAAGTCGAGACAATACAACAGTACGGTAATCACTTGATGATAGTTATGGTACAAGATAGATATTCTATAGGATAAATATCGAGTGCTTTGGATTAACGTACAATGTTATTTACTTTATTCTAACTAAAAATTATAATGTGGAAGTAAAGTAAATGACACAACAAGATTTTTGTAACGAGGAAACCGCAAATGCAGAAAAACCTCGGGACCTAGTCCAGTTTTGAATACTCTTAGCATTAAGTCGTTATACAAAAATACTATCAACTTCGTGTAGTTGAGACCAAGTAAACTACCCTAGTAACCTAGTTTCCTCAGTATCCTTGCGCTTACAACCAATCTGGACAATGCACGTGATTCCTAAAATAGAATTTACTATCTTAAGTTGTTTCAGTCTCTCTGAAGACTTTAAGCAGTCAACCCTTTGGATCATCTTCCAAACAGTAAAGGACTAATCTATTTGGTAACCACTCTTCTATCTCAAGAAGTAAATCG
Source organism: Papaver armeniacum (assembly GCA_023531295.1). NCBI lineage: Eukaryota > Viridiplantae > Streptophyta > Magnoliopsida > Ranunculales > Papaveraceae > Papaver > Papaver armeniacum. The sequence continues at coordinate 108,840 of JAJJWW010011975.1, read as the reverse complement.
GAGATAATAATGTTGAGTGTGACAAAGGCTTTTCTTATTTAAAATTAATTAAACCTCCTTTGTTGGGTTTTATATATTCTAAGATCTGGATTAAAAAAGTTAACCAGATCAAGTCAAATAGAACTACCAGATTTGGATACTGAAGAGTACCAGCAAATGATGGATTTTCGATCTAAATACGACCAGTCAATCAGTCTATCAAAAGATAAACTATATCTAGTCGGATCCCAGCCGATCAAGTTTGTGCACGAAGCAAATCACAAAGATGCAAAACCAATACGAAAAATCATCTTGTCTTCAATCTTCAATAGTCCTTTGTACCTGCACAATAACAAACTTGATTCCTGACTTATGATCGATCACGCACAGAATGGAGTCTGTTAACAATGGAAGATCACAAGTCACGTTAAGCTCTTGATTTAGTTTGAGTGACCTTATATCAGAAGAGAAGGTTCTCAAGAATAAACAAACTAGGTGCAGTCAAGAGTTAACTACTGTTAGCTATCAAATCAATAATCGAAAACTAAAATAATAATGCACTTTTAATTTCCCACCAACGGTACTAGTAGACGATATTTGATCCCAAATTAAGAAGTTTGTAAACTAATGGACATAAGAGATTTCACCTAATTATGTTACTCTTCTCTCCGAGATAATTTTACGTCAATACTATTAGTCGGCTACACCAAAAACAACAAAGATGAAGTTTTCCTAGCTCGGGAAATACATATTTGCTGGCTCAGAAGGAGGTGAAAACTGTTGCTGATTTTTATTACCAAAACGAATACTTGCTGGTTTAGGTTGTGACTGATGAACAGAAGGATTCTCAACAGGAGATGAAGAATATATGAGGTATTTGTGGGTAATGGTGTCTAAGAATAAGTAAACTTGATTGGTGGTTGTTGTGGACGTGAAGTATGATATAAACTCTCCTCTTGATAACTATAATGAGGACTATAAGAGGAATTGTCTTGATAGTTACTCGAAGAAGATTGAGATGATTTGTAGTTGCTTTGATAACGAGTTTGACGAGTTTGAGGAAGACTATAAGAATGAATAAGACGTCGTTCAATTTTAATAGCCTGCTGAATTTCACCCACCATTATAAACAAAGACTATGTCATACTCTTATGTTGTTCGTCTTCAATATCATCATCATCATTGTCTAGTTGAAAAATAGTTGAAAAACTGAAGTTATCTTTCTTGGATTATGAAGAAGAGTTTCATATCATTTCTTCTTTCTTAGGGTTTCCAATATATTCTCTGGAATATCATCAACATAAACAAATCCATGTTGCTTCTTATTGTGTGATTTTTCATGTTGTTTAGATGATTATTCGAACGTCTTTCCTGTTGATTCATCTGTTTGGATATTTAGATTTATTCAGACTTTATTCAGATTTATAGATAATTGAGTTAACTGTCCATTCATGGTGTTAAACAGACCCTGCATGTCGTTGAAATCAGTAGATAACTTGGTAACGTTGGTTTCTAAGTCATCAGCCATTGAACAAGTGAATTGAAAAAGGTAGGGTTTTTTTTTCTCTTTTGAATAAAAAGGTTAGGGTTTTGAGTTTGTGGAAGCTATATCAGGATCAAATTTTGTTAAGAAACTAAATTAAAGTCTCTAGATACTAACTAATTTAGATTGATAAGAGATGAAGGAAATTCTGAAATTGTAGAGATGAAAAGGGAAACAAGTTGCGAAGAAAAGAAACTGAAACGTAAATCAAAATTTATAAGAAAAAGAATAATAATGCTATGTCTTATGATCTTCAAAGTAATGTGTGTTGTCTCATAGATACTGCCTGTTTATATAGGCTTTAAACAATCGACTAGAAAACTAAATAAAGAAGTTCAACAAAAATAGAATTCCTAAACATAAACTAAAACTACAAAGAGAACTACTTAAACTAGGAAACAGAGAAAGACATGTAGCTTCTATGCTACGTATGTAATTGAGAAGGGATGTCCTGAATCAAGTAGCCACTCTAAAATCTCATTTTTTTAATGATGAGTAGAAATACTTGCCCTCCTAATCCATCTGTTTATATGGATCATATCACTCCCTGTATTACCGTTGAGGATAACTTAATGCTTACTAAAATTCCTACTGTTGATGAGGTTAAACTCATAGTTTATGGTATGCAGCCTTGGACTACTCCTAGACCAGATGGTTTCCCGCCCGGTTTTTACCAGGAAATGTGGGAAAAAGTTGGTGGCTCCACTATAAATATCATTCAAAGCTTTTTTCAGACTAAATACTTGTTGAAGCAGATAAATCATAACTTTATTACTCTTATTCCAAAGTTAAATTGTCCCAAAATTGCTGCAGACTTTAGGCCGATTAGTCTGTGTAATATCATATGTAAGATTATCAGTAAGATTTTATCTAGTATACGTAAAACTCTTATGAATAGATTATCTATCCTAATGAAACAAATTTTATTTTTGTAGGCTTATTAAGGATAACTTTGTGATAGCTCATGAGCTGGTAGACATTATGAGAAAAACCAAATCTCAAAAAGGCTCAATGGCAGTTAAGTTAGATATGTCTATGGCATTCGATAGGATATAATTGGCATTTTTGTTAGAAACCTTGAGGAAATTAGGTCGAGATATCGGCGATTTTACTGGTCTCGGCAGTTGAACAACACGATCTTCACATTACCGGCGATACGAGATTCTATTGAGAAAATCGCTCATCTCGGCCTGACTCGGCATATCTCGGCCAAGAAAATCGCCTTAATTGATAAATGGAAATAAAACTATGTGATCATCATACTATGATTGGAGTTTGATAATTGATATCATAAACGAGTACGAGCCTTTATTTCATCAACTGTATCAAGCTATGAGTCTTGAAATCTTCACCTACTATAAGTTAAGAGCTTCAAGTCTATTAGCGATTAAAATCTTCAACACATAACTTCTATATATTAAATCAACAAATTTAGGAAACAAAGATGGAAATTTGAAAATATTTTCCAAGTAACCCTAATTCTAAAGAGATGGAAACCTGAAACTTTAACACATAACTTTTATAACTTTTATGCCTTAAATGTATGGCTATTATTTTTTTAAGATTAAAAATGGGAGAAATAATCAGCTATAACATCCACTTAGTTTGATATTTTTCCTTTTTGTGGTAAAAACATTAGTTATCATGAGATAATCAAGATCGCTTACCACGTTGACTCTAATAAAAACACTGAATCATTAGTTATCAGTAGTTAAATGAAATGTATGAAAAAAAAAATTATTATAAAAATTATAGGTATAAAATTTGAAACCAAGATTGTACCGAGATTTGGAACCGAAATCTCCCCGATACAAAATTATACTAGTGTCTCGGTCGGAGCGAGACAAACCGAAATCCAATTTTGACTAATTGGTATGGACTCATTCTATGGGGTTTTCTGCATGTTGAACAAAATGATCACATTCATCGTTTAAAAGTCAATACTTTTAGTCCCGCCGTCTCTCACTTGTTTCTTGCAGATTATTACTGCCTCATCTTTACTAAGGAAAACCCTAAGAAGGCTAGGCATCTTGCTAAGATCATTGAGAAATTTAGTTTGTACTCTGGGCAATCTGTGAACTATGCAAAATCGGTTATGGCTTTTAGTCCTAAGGTTCCTAATTCCACTAAAAATGAAATAGGTAATATTTTGCAAATTAAGAAGATGACATTGAATGATAAGTACTTAGGAATACCACTTTTCATCCAGAAAAATAAGATGCAAACTTTTGGAGGGCTACTAGGGGAATTTGGTGATAATCTTCATACTTAGAAGTCAAAGTTTCTAAGTCAACCAGAGAGAACTATACTTACTCAATTTTTCTTAGGTACTATTGCTAACTACCATCTAGTTGTTTTCCCTATGCCTAAAAACCTAACAACCCAAATGGATTCCATATAGAGAAAGTTCTGGTGGAACCAAAAAAAAGAATGCTATAGGTGGTTATCCTATAAAATGGGACCATATTTCCAATCCAAAGTGTCAAGGTGGTATGGCGCATTAAAAAAACCGAGGTAAAAAATTAAGATTTGTTGACCAAATTAGCTTGGAGAATGGCTATGAATGATCTTTGGTCACAAATTCTTAATGGTAAGTATATTGGTGATGGAAACCCTCTGCATGGAGATATGGCTACTAATGGATCCTGGATTTGGAGATGCATCATAGAAGGTCTTGAGTATGTTAAAAAAATATAGCTGTTGGGAAGTGGTCAATGCGAAAGATATCAATATTTGGAAGGATAGATGGGTTCCTAATAGTGAAGGCCTCTTAGACTCTAGGTTTAGTTCATCTAATATGCGCATTGTGGACCAGTTGATTGATAAAAACACCAATGATTGGAATGTGATAATTCCGAAAGCTCTTTTTGATGCTAGCTACTACTGTAACATAATTAGGAAAATTAGAATTCCTAATAATGGGAGGGATAAACTTAGATGGATACCGAAGAAAATTGGTAATTTCTCGGTTAAATTTGCCTATAGAGTCATTTTAAATGAATTTCATAATAGTAATGGCATCATTAGTAATCTGAGGGTGAATTGAAAAGTATTCTGGAAGCATAAACTGCCTCCCAGAATTCTCCATTTCTTTTGGATGTGCATTACTAATTGACTTCCTACTGGAGAAAAATTGGAAGATTTGTTCCAAACGGGACCATGTCTTCATGGAATGCGAGGTGTTTCAGGCTATATGGAGTCAAACTGATAATGATCTAGATACTTCTATAGGCAGTGCTAACTTTGATGTCTGGTTAAGTAATACTTTTGATGTCTGTATTCCTAAATGTTTACAAAGTACTGTATAGGGAGCATACAAGGATTGAGTTATTCTCTGGCACATTTGGAAGGCTAGTTGCAGTCTGGTCTTTGAGAATGTGCAACCTAATATATGGAGTATCGCTACTTGCTATAATTATTGGAATTTCTCTTCTCATCAACCTATAGTTAGGAATTATACGGATAATGGCAGACTGAAAGATACTTGGAAATCACCACTTAATAATGATATTAAAATTAACTTTGATGCAGCTTTCATTATTGAAACTGGTAATGCAGGTTTGGGTCTAATAATTAGGAACTCTGTAGGAGGGGATAAAGATAAAATTGCGCATATGACTGTCTGCTAGGCAAAAGATTCGGGCATCCGTAAAATACAACTATAGGGAGATTGCGAATGTATAGTGAAGGCTATCAATGGAGATAGAAACGCAGTGAGCTGTACCAGAAACAACAGGATTGAAGACATTATCTTACAGTTAAATAAATCTTTTTATCATTAGTCATGCACTTTTGAACCTAGGTCTGCCAACATAAGCTTGCTAAACCAGATTTATCTTCTTTTATTCGGCATAAATGGTATGATGAAGTCCTTTGCTGGATGATGGATACTCTCCAGCAGGACTTAAACAATATGTCATTCTAAATTTATTCCAATAAATGTTTTTTTTAGAAAATATAAATAAATAATAGTATTGCCACTTAGCAGTTAAGTTATTGTCGTTCGGCAATTCCTTTGCACAGTTTTATTTTTTCCTTCTATAAATTTAACTCACACCTCTTTTATACAAATTATTGTTATTCAATTTTCTTAATATGCATCTAAAATATATTTTTTTGCTTTCTTCCCATTTAAATAGATTTAATTTCTTTTGAATGGATCCAAATTTTGATTCTTCTGACGATGAAATGGAGATGGATATAGGTCGGCATAATGTAATCAACAAGAATATTTGCAAATTGTAATAATTAGATTAAGAATCAGATGAGGCTAGAAGCAAGAGAAACTATACATTGCAATTATATACAACACAAATAACTACCGATCAGAGCCAAATAAAAGTGTTTTCAGAAAAACTGAATGTTTCGAGACCCATAATTTTACCGCCAGAAGCTGATACATGATTATTTCCGGATGTGCATACTCTGATCCAAATTTCTAAGTAATGCATTTAATTAAAACTATTCGATAAACTTCTTCTTTTTCATCAGAGTATCTAAGGTGGACAATTTGTTGGTTTTCTTCTTTATTAACTTTTCAAGTTTTTTCTATCACTGATTCGTTTTTGAAGTGTCCATTAAGAGATTCTTATTCTTGTTAAAATTGTTGTAATGTTTCTCTTGCAGATGGTGACTTTGCTTTAAGTTGTTTTGCTACAAAATCAAGTTGGGTTGATCTAACAAGTTCAGTTGCATGCTCGTTCTCCATGTACTCTTTCGTATTAAACTTTTTTGCTTCCGATGATCTTTTTTTTTTTTTGTTTTTTTTCTCGTTTTTCTTAGTGTCTTTGACCCATATCTCTAAGTTTTTTTTTTTTGTTTTTTTTTGTTTTTGTATTAGCATGAACATTCATATTGGAATTTGAATATAAGGAGAGATTAACATCAAGATGAATGTGGGATGTCGTTTCTGGTGAGGAAAATGGTGAACATGTTGGAGACGTACACTTGAGAAACATGTAAAGCATATAGGGATCTAGTTGGTGGAGCAAAAACCATCCAACAAGTTTAAGTCAAATTGGTTTAAAGCCCTGAGGATATTGTAGGATCAGAATATCGCAACACCAAGATTCTCGCGAAATCCATAAACGATACACTACGAAGACATCACGGGGTGGAAGTAAAAACGACGTAACGGATGACGACAGCCAAAACATGAGAAAGATGTGAAGATGTAGCGAGATCGAGGAGTGTTGCGAGATGTGACATTTGTACATTTGCGATACTTCGCAAGTCATACCCGAAAATAAAGGACAGCTTAGCTGTCACCCACTATGTAATGACCTATATAAAGAGCCGAATAGGCTTAAGGAGGGAGAGATCTTTTTCAAGTGTTGAGCAAGTCATTAAGAGGGAGAAAGTTTAGAGTGATTGTAATTCTTTAGCTTATCTCCTTTTCATCTTGTAACATTTTGGGAATTTGATCAATAAAAATTATAATTGTCCATCTTAAAATGATTTGATTGTGTAGATTCTTGTGAGGGGTGTAGTGTAGGATTTCCTGCAACTACATAATGGCGCTAGAAACAGGGATTGAACCTGTGAATATTGATATTGTGATTTGGAAGGATTTGAAGTAGTAGATAAAGAATTTCATATAATTTTCAACAATTCATTAAGATTAAAGAATGGTAAGAAGAAGACATACATCAGAACAACCAACGATCAAGTATAAGGAGTAGGAGACTTGCTGGAGAAGAAAGAAATGAAATGGGAGAATCTTCAAGAGTAAACACAAGAAATAATGGAGAAAATCGGGTTCAATCGCCAATTCAGCATACACCAATACAAAATAGAATTGAGGATTATGACAGACTGAGCGTACACACTTGGCGATCGGATTCTGTAGATGAAATAGGGGAAGAGCATCAAATAGGAGGTAATGGACAAGAGGAAAGAGATCAAGAAATGATTGGAGGAATAATTCATGGATACGAAGAGATTACAGCGTTAGAGGCATTGAGACAAACAATACGCGAAGAAAGGCGGTTAGAAACAGAAGAACGTGCAAATCTGACAAGGAAAAATCATGAGCTAAGGATGGAAAACATGAGGTTACGAACGTAAGGTCAAGGAGCACTACAAGGTCAAGATCAGTAAGGGAAGAAGTAAGACGAAATGTGCCTGTAGAAAATGCTAATGAAGAAATTCAAGAAGAAATACAAAATGCAGATGAGGAACGTCATGAAAGAAGAGAAGTAAGGGAAAATCATTATATCCAACACGGTGAAGCTCTCCAAGATGGGCAAAATGATGGAAATCAGAGAGATAGACACCGCCAGAGGCGAAATAATCAAGAGGATGGAGAAAATCAGGAAGAAGGAAGGAGAATATTACATGGGAGAGAAGTACAAAGAAATCACCGAGCAATTCAGGATGAAATTGAAAGACATTATACTGAACAAGCGCATCTAGCTCGCGAGAGGGAAAGACTAAGAGAAGAAATGGAAGAGCAAGAACTACAAGAGGCAATTCGCCAAAACAATCATGATAATCGAGAAAGGAAGCGTGAGCATAATCGCAATAATGTTCATATCAATGAAGAATATGATAGAACACTAAGGAGAACTGAAAGACGGCAAAGAGGAGAAAATGAGAGATATAATGGTGTGTGAATTCATGAAAGGAATGAAAGAGAAGATCGCAGAGAAAGACGGGAAGAAAATGATGATCAAGAGAATCAAAACGGATATGAACGCAGAAGAAGAGGGGCGGAGTTAAAAAGGCCAGTGGAAGATAATTCTAGTATAAATGAACAAATTTTGAAAGAGCTAGCGGAAATGAGAGGAATGTTAAATAATAAGAAAGAAGGAGGCAGGAGACAATTAGATGAAGCTATAGAAGAAGTGCGAAAACCCATTCACACGGAAATACAATTAAAAGAATACCCCCAAAATGCAATTTGCCTACATTAACCAAAGACATTTTTGATGGATCAACTTGTGCAATACAACACATCAAAGCTTATTTGAGATGTATGTTACAATGGGAAAATCATGACGCTATATTGTGCAAATACTTTGCATCAAGTTTAACAGAGAAGCTTTGAAATGGTTTGAAGGCCTGCCAAAAAAATACTATAGCATCCTTCAATCATTTACGGTGCTATATTTTTAGGGCGTACATAAGTAACAATTTCTCGCGACCTGGCCTTGAAGATGTATTTGGATTAAAGCAAAGGGTTGGTGAAAGTTTGAAACATTTGACCATGAGGTGGAAGACAATGTGTAGCGACATGGAGGGTCGTGTTGATGAGAGATATCTCATTTTATCATTCATTAATGCTATGTTCGCAACCAATCTGCTATACATTCAAATTTTCAGAGTTAAGAACACAATCACAATGACCGAGCCATGAAATTACGGGAGGAATATATTGCTCTTGAGGAAAAACAAAATGAGATGGAATCATACCCGATTGCGAACACAAGTTCAAATACAAATAATGCAAGCTTGTTACCTAAGTTGATAAATACAGTGGCGAGAACCTCGCAAGGACAACCAGAGTTGATAATGGGTGATAATCAACAGAAGCTAGTAGCTATGGGGAGTTGACCAAGAAGAATATGAGAGAGAAAGAAATTTATATAACCGTGGTGGAAATAACAAAATTCAATGACTTGACCAGCCGCAAGAAAATTATGGAGGTCAAAGGAAAAATTATCATAGGGGACAAGGAAGCCGCAGGATAGTATGGGAAGAAATCGAGATGCCACCTCTGAATGCTAGCGTGGAGAAAATATGGGAAGCTATAATTTTGATGGAAAATATACCAACACCATGGAACATGGGAAAGGAGCCACCTCCAAGCGAGAGAAGCCATGAATTTTGTTCTTATCACCATTTCCATGGACATACAACAAATGACTGCAGAAATATAAAGAGAATCATTCTCGGGATGATAGATCGGGGAAAATTAAATCATTTTTAGTAAGGAAAGCTCAACCTCAAGCATTACCACCTCCTCCGAAATTCACGGGCGAACACAACAAAAGAACGTGAAACATTTGTGATAGAAGTTGGGGCAAAAGCAAAAAATCTGTTTTGTAACTCTATTGTACATTCGTACAAGACAATTGAAGATTTCCACGATATTACTCTCAGCAGGGTTTTCGCAGGGGATGCCAATGACAAAGAAATAATGAACACCGCGAAGACATCGCAACTGGAAGAATGGCAGAAGCAGATCATTTCTTTTACCGCGGAAGAAGTACCTGAGGCTGGAGAAATGCATGACAACCCATTGGTGGTAAGATTGGAGATCAACCCAAAACCTAGTGAGGATGAAGATGATGAAGCTGAGAATTCTTGGGAAATCAACAGAATTTTGATTGATACGGGGAGTTCCGTGAACATTCTTTTTTATCATACTTATAAAACTATGGGAGGAAAAGATAAAGATCTAATTCCTTCAACGTACAAACTCTATGGTTTTAATGGTACCGCAAATAAGCCAAAAGGAGAAGTTCATATGCGAATTCCATTGAAAGGATTATCTTCTGAAATTTTATTATGTGTAGTTGATGTGGAATCACCATACAACGCGCTGATCGGACGACCATGGTTACATGAGATCTTAGGTGTCGCATCAACTTTCCATCAATGTATCAAGTTCCCTCATCCCACTGGTGTTGGCATCATAAAAGGAGATTGGGTTGAAGGAAAGAAGTTTTATGAGGTTGATATAGAATTCTGCGAAGCAGAGGAGTTGGAAAAACAACATTAAAGAAAAATAAAGAGGTGAAAGATTAATGGTAGATGTAATATAGCAAAGAGAGGAAGAAATGATGCAAAACCAAGAAATGATGAGGACAGGAAGTGGCGAAGGTTTCGCAATGGATAAGAAAGTGACACGAAAATTCAAAAATGCAGAGGCAGAAAGTAGCAGAAGTAAGAGACTTAAAGAATAACTGTAATTGTTGATTGTTAGAGAAAAACTGGGGAGGAAGACGACAAATGTAAGTTGATTAAAAAAAAAAAAATCGTGAGTGGTGAAAATGGAGTCGTGTAAGAGTTGATATGAAGAAGAATAAAATATATTTTACAAATGGCAAATACGTTGCGAAAGTACAAAAGAGCTTATATATGCAGAAGAATCAACAAAATAATCAGAAAGAGGCGAACTTACTATGGCGTACACCCTAGTTCGCGAACACAATTTCGCAAGAGGCAAAGTACCTAAAGTGCGTCATAGTAGGCGGTACCTATATTACATATAACAAAGAATTAACAAAATAATCAGAATGGGACGAACCTTCATGGCGTACACCCTAGTTCGCGAATAAAATTTCGTAAGAGGCAAAGTACCTAAAGTGCGTCATGTAAGGGGGTATACGTAACGTGGCTCGGTAAAAGGTTACACCGCCCGGAACTGAGTCATGAAGATTGGGGGTAATAAAACCCATCCAGAAGAGATACCTTGGATTTTCAATCTAAGCTAGTGACTTAGATTGGACGACCGGGGGTCTCTTCTAAGGAGTCAGCATTTAACCAAGGCGCCGAGGTACACAGTTGAGCTAAGGGTGCCTGGGACATTTGAAGTGTCTCGGCCATTCTTAGCAAGTCTCGGCTTATGCTGCACTCGGCCTGAAGAAAACTCCACTTAGGGTGCAGTCTCGTAACCATAAGCCCTATAGGCAAAAGGGATAAGAGGCTGTGAAAACAACTGGTTGTTGTTAAGACCAGATGGGAGGAGCTAGCCTTGTATGGCAAAAGTACGCCTCCTTGAAGGGGCAACCAGGGGGAAGATAAGGGCGGCACCCTCCATTAGGGAGATGATAGTGTCAAAAAAGACGCAAATGTCATGAGGCTTTATGTTCGCAAGAATATTTAGACTTGTCATATTTGTGCAACAATCCTGAAGAGGCAAAAATACAAAAGAGTAGATAAGACGAGATCAATGGGTCCTTACATGAAAGTGTAAAGACGTCCTGCGATTTCGTCGCAAAGACGGCAATGTCATGGGGCTTTACGTTCGCAAGGATATTTAGGCCTGTCATATTGTCGCAAGAAAAATATCCTGCAGAGGCAATAATACTAAAGAAATGATAAGACAGGATCAATGGGTCATTACATGAAAGTGTAAAGACGTCATGCGATCTTGTCGCAAAAATGAGAGGTGGCAAAATAAGACCTTTAACTAGGAAGGAAAAATAAGACCACACAAGAGAAATGATAAGGCAAGATCAATGGGTCATTACATGAAAATGTAAGGACGTCCTGCGATCTTGTCGCAATGATTAAGTTCAGCAGAAAATATCTGCAAAATTATGCTTAATCTCCCATTCGAATACAAATAACAGAGGCAAGTATGGGAATGAACAAGAACGTGTTATTTGTCTTCATATGACGGATTTACGCATATATTGATTAACCACATTGCAAAAAAGAATTGCTCTTTATGTGCAGGAAGAAACAAGAAAGATAGAAATTGTATTCAAAGACTCAAGAAATTCGCAGCAAAAGAATACACCCAAAGATAGAAGATTAAAAAAAAATATATTAAATGACTGTACAAATATTACAAAGGAAGAAAAAGGAAAATAAAATTATTTCTCATTTGATCCTTCCTCTTTATTATCTTCATCAGATCCTTCAACTTTCTCATCTTCATTAGATTCCTCTTCTTCTTCACTAGCATTGCTATCGTAAATATCCGAGAAGGCATATTTTGGGGATTTCATCAAGAAGGCAAGGGTACTTAGACTGGGGATGTTATTGTCCTCGAGACCATCTCAATAGTTTGATTGCGAAAAACAATAGCATCATTCTTAAAATTCGCGATGTGATCTTCGATTGGTTCTTCAGCCTAGAATATTTATCATCCCGAGAAGAAATATTTTTGGCAAGTTGCTCTTTCTCGATTCAAGTTCTTCAATTCTCTTTCGAACCTTGCTTCACTTTCTGCGAACATATAACATTGAATCAAGAACTTGATGACAAGTTTATGCAAACAATTAAATAAAGAAGAATAATTAACAACCTTCTCTCGTCGGAAATCATATCTTTAACCAAGGCCGTATGCTCAGCTTGAAGACTAATGTTAACACCTAAATTATTTCTGGCATCATCTAGAACCTTCGCAGCCCAAGCAAATTCATCATCATTGTTTATAAGAAGAAGGGAACGGATTTGATTTTCTCTTTCGCTAAGAATAGTATTTTGACGGATGGATTCATCCCGTTCAATTTGAACTTCAAGAAGAGTATTTTGGAATTTCGCTAATGCTTGAGCACCTTGACTAGCAATGCGATCTTTATCATCTATGAGATCACTAATTTTCTTCCTTAAAATACTAATTTTCTCTTTAGAACTAAGATACAGATGTTTCAGTTGGTTGGCTAATCTTAAGCTAAATCTATGATCAAGTTCTAAGAGGCGAAATCTGGATTGAAGTTCATTTAGAGGAAGAGATTTAATCTTGTTATTTGAAAAACTATCCAAAGAATTGTTGAGATGAGCAAGAAGAGCATCATCATCCATAGGTTCAGGAAATGAATGAAGAAGAATGGCTTCATCAGAAAGGTTATAAACGTCTGCGAAAATGATAAGTCAGATGAGGGAAGATAACAAGAGAACAAAACAAAAGGAAAGGGAAAAAGTTTCATACCATAAAGCTTTTGATTGGAGCTCTGAAGGCTAGAAATCTTATTCTTCTGAGTGGCAGAGTCAGCTTCTAATTGCTTAGTCTTCTCGCGAAGAATGGCAGCTTCAGTTTCCAATTCTTCATTCCTCTTGCGAAGAGCAGTAGCTTCAACTCCCAATTCTTCATTTTTCTTGCGAAACTGAAGATTCTTTTTTTCGAGAATACTACGCCTCTTTTCAAGATCTGAGGCAACAGCAAAGGAAGCTCTCCCGGACTACAAAAGAAAACAAAGAAATTAAAAAGATATAATTTAAAATCAAAACTATATATATAAAAAAAAAAAAAAAAAAAAAAAAAAATGAAAACATACCAAGACACTAAGTGAATTTAAGAAGCTTGGAGTCACTGATCTGGAGACCCCATGAAGAGAACTATCACTCTCAAGTAAAGGTGAATTGCAAATACTCGCGAGAGCCTTGCATGTACTAGAAAGGCGATCGTCACCCATCCCTTGCATAGAATCAGAAAAAATGCTAGACAGCTGTGCCATAGAAGATCCAGCCGGAGAATTTGAAGAAGGGAAATCCACATCACCAGAATTTTCACCTGACTGAGGATTCGAAGGAGAGGGGAGGTGAAGTTTTCGCTTCTTCAGAGGCGGAGCAACAGACTTCTCCTTGCGAAGAGGATTTTTACCTCTACCTTTGGCCTTCGCAGCCTCAGGATTTTCTTCTTCTCCAACAACTTCAACACCAACCTTCGCACACAAATGAAGCTAAGAAACAGAGGCAACAATATTATTAAAAAAATATATAAAGTGTTTCTTACTTCATCCATGACGGAGCGAAGAGCAGCTAAAGTGCTAGGCTTCCCGGTCCGGTTATAGCCCGATCTTAACTTTTCAATCTAAAAAATTTCGCGAGAATCAAAGGATAAGGGAATAAGCAACAAATGAAAGATTACGAAGTACACGAAGTTGGAAGACATAACGCTTTATTCTTCTCGGGCCAATTAAATACCCAAGGTCGATAAGTAGCGAAATCCGCAGGAAGTACATTCGAGCCTGCGATATAAGGCCCCTTTATCACCAATGGAAAAACACACCATCTATCGTCTTTAGAGTGACGCGGGACGTTGTTTTTACCAGAATGCCAATCAATGTCTTGCATAAGGAGTTTATCATCAGCAACATCATCTTTTCTTTTCAGACGGATACCCCAGCGAGTATTATCTTTCCTCATAGGAATGAATTCATAATTCTTGTAGAAACTCTCGACTGTGTATCTTTCAGCGAGTATCGCCAATTCCTTAAATCTTGGGTCTCTAACTTCAATTGGGTAAAGAGATCCCTTACCGGCACCACGATTGGCGAACTCAAGTATTAAGCGAATGCAATCCCCGCTTAGTTGATAAATAACGCGCGAGAAGTTCGCATGAGCAAGAATTCCATAGAATAACGGAAGATTAGGGTTATAAAGAGGAATGGGAAGACCGACAAGAATTTGACCAAGCGAAATTATGATTTCATGATCATCACAATGATGATCAGTGAACAACTTGGCAGAAAGAATGGATTTAGATTCCTGACCGGGAATGGTGGTTAAAGTAAAACCTTTTCCTTGAAGATATTTTTTAATTTCTTCAAAAGAAGTTTCGTATTTGCGGCCGATTGGAGCTATTTTTAGTATGGGAATGAATGAAGAACTGAAGATCAAAATAAAGAAGAAGAAGAAGAAGAAGAAGATCTACAGTGGCAGAAACAGAAATTACGGAGGAGAATTGAAGAAAAATTGCAGAGAGAAAGTAAAAAAGAAGAAGAGGAGGGTGAGAAAACTATATATAGAGAAGAATTCTCGAGAAGATAAACGCATTTAATGCGAGAAGGGACGTGAACGGTTGAGAAATAACGATTGAAAGAGATGTGTCAAGAAATGGGTGGAAGAAGAGATACGTGTAATAAGTTCTGCGTAATAGTACGGAATCATGCAAATACAGAAAAATATGAAGAAATGAATAGCTGCGGCATTTTAAAAATAATAGTTCTCATGACGTTCTCTTCTTCGCAGAGAAGACACGAGAAGAGGCAAGATGTAGGATCAGAATATCGCAACACCAAGATTCTCGCGAAATCCATAAACGACACACTACGAAGACATCGCGGGGTGGAAGTAAAAACGACGTAACGGATGACGACAGCCAAAACACGAGAAAGATGTGAAGATGTAGCGAGATCGAGGAGTGTTGCGAGATGTGACATTTGTACATTTGCGATACTTCCCAAGTCATACCCGAAAATAAAGGACAGCTTAGCTATCACCCACTATGTAATGACCTATATAAAGAGCCGAATAGGCTTAAGGAGGGAGAGATCTTTTTCGAGTGTTGAGCAAGTCATTAAGAGAGAGAAAGTTTAGAGTGATTGTAATTCTTTAGCTTATCTCCTTTTCATCTTGTAACATTTTGGGAATTTGATCAATAAAAAATTATAATTGTCCATCTTAAAATGATTTGATTGTGTAGATTCTTGTGAGGGGTGTAGTGTAGGATTTCCTGCAACTACAGATATCATAACAATTTTGGTATTGCAACGTTAATATTGTGTTATTTGGCAATCCTCTTTACATCTTCGTTCCTGCAGTTTTGAACTAATAATTTAATTAAAAGATCGCAACAACTTAACAAATTTAAATTTTAAATTCAAAAGGCAACATTGTTCGTCAATATCATTTTAACGTTTTTTTTGGATCGATTTATTTATATTCCCGCAACTACATATTAAATCTTTTCTTCGTTGATAGCATGAAAATGACTCGACAACCCTTTTGCATCACGGGTTTTGGGATCCTAGTATCTCCTTAGAATTGCTCAATAAATTTCTCCCAAAATATCGATAGTTGTTGATTTACACCATTTGATATGTTTCGGATGTTTACTTGATTTTGAAGTATAATTTCTTCACTCTTAGGTAAATGCTGGGTTCATAGAGGCTAAGTAAAGTATTTGTTTATGGTCAAGTAAACTGACAATCAAGATGTAATGACATCCAACGCTTAAAGATAGATAATGTGCAATATACTTTTGGTTGTCAATGAGAATCAATTGATATGCCTCGATCGATGCTTAACCAAGTTACTTTGACTCAATTGAACAAGCACGATAATGCATCAGTTGTTCAAATGAGAGTTGTCATATTTGTGAAATAAAATTGCAAAATTTAAAGACATGATTTTCCAAAATATGAAAATACGATGAAGTTGCAGTTTACAATGCCTAAACTTATCTGCCACTACCCATATTTTGTTGTTTATATTGCAAATCCATGAGTCTAAGTTTTCTTATTAAGCTGGTATTTTCCATTCTACAATGCAATAATTGTTATCTGAATTATATATTGTGGATCTTATATTAAATTAAAAGTTTATATGCGAGAAATTACAAACATATATATTAAAGAGTAATAGATGGTTTGATAATGACCACAAATTATGATAAGCATTATCGTGAAAGAAATAATCCTTAATAATTAATCAGTCTAAATATTGTGTCGTCGCACTACCAACTTCATCTTGTTGTTTATTGTTGCCTCATTCATCAAGTTATGATGGTAAAATCAATGCATCAATTATGACTTTGTATTATTTCGAGTTATTTGGAGTTATGCACGTTTTTGTTGCATACAATTTTTTCTCTCTATGTCCATGTTGTTTCAGTTGAGATATGACATATTACTCATGGAATGCATCATATCTAATAAACAATATGTGTTTATAGTATATAAAATGTATAGCTTATCTGGTAGTGCGCCATTAGCTTGACGAGATATTAAAAAAAGGTAACAACAGACGCATACTCTATGGATTCTAGCTAAAGAATTTGCTTGTGGAGGAGGATTCAACATCTTTAGGAGTCCTCAAAAGGTTTTTCATTAGAACAGCATAGGAGGTTATAGGCTAGACTTCTTTGTGAACCTCCAAGTCCATAAAACAACCAAAGACTTTCTTTGCCACCTTAAGAGAGATTTTAACAGGTGGGAATATGAGATACTTAAATTCGAAGATTTTTATATCGAGAAAATGACCTAGATGGTATCTAATTTTCATTCCATGGTTGCAAAGGGTCGATAGGATGTTAGTAGAAATGATGCGGTTTTCTGGAAGAGTTGCAGGTGCATTTGCTCTATGAATTGTATATCTCCAGATCTATGATAGAAAAAACTATCTCATATCTATGATAGAAAGAAAAAAACTTTTGATAAGATCAAGCATTATTTATTACGTAAATAAAAATCTCAAATCCATATGATATGAAAAAAAAACCTAATGTTAGAGCATTGCTCGGTCGAACTCGCATGAGTTGCTATTTCAAGCATGTTTGTCAATGTTAGTGATCAAAACTATAAGTCTTGACTTCTAGCCTATGTAGCTAAAGGTCTCGGACTAGGATAAAAGTGTAGTTGAGCTCAAGAACTACATGTCAATCATCATATAAAACGAAGGACTACTCAAGGAACCGGTGGAACTTCATCGACTAAAAGGTATGTGGAGACTTGAACTTATCTGTCACTCAAAAGTCTATTTACTCTATCTCCTACTCTTGAGACAAAAGTCGTTTAGATGTATAGACTTTCATTATACACATTTGCTATTTCGATCCGAGTTTAACTCGCCTATCTATTTCTCGAAATATGTGTTGGTAAGCTTTCGCTTTAACCGAATTCATCTTTACCTAGTGACGAAAGTCATGATATGTTTCAATCACTTTGGAAATTGCTCTGACGAAAAATGGTCTGTGAATAACGGCTATATAACGTTCTCTAATAATATTTCAATGATTGAAATGAGAGTTTATGTAGCGCCCCCTAAGCTAGCAGCTGACTAATCCAAGAGATTAGCTAAATAAAGAGGCACTAAAAATCTAAATCATTTACTTAACATTCAATTAAGAAATCTTCTACAAAACTTAATCCAAAAACTAGCCCCGCTATGAAATATATATACAAGAACTCCTCTCAAATGATACATAATCAATAGTGAGTAGATTTACAAATAAAATACAAACACAGAATAAATATAGCGAAAGCTAACTAACTAACGTAAATAATTCTTCGGAGCTTTCATCGTCACATGCACATCTTGATCTGTCTCTGAAACTGAAAGTGGGAATGGGTGAGCACATCATCCCTAAAAGGGGTGCCCCGTAGGAATAACAACTAGCTTTCAAGTAAACATTAATATGATTCGAAGACAATGCAGGTTTTACCGAAAGCGATAATACACGGAAAGACAGTAACACATAATGTAGAAACTTAACTTTTTCAAAGTAATTTAAAAGAACAGTAAACATCCATGAATAACAGTAAATAAACATCCAAGTATGAGATGTGTGTGTTGCCGCACATAAAGAAGAGTAATATTGAAGCCCACTTCCACTCCGATTAAGTAATATTGCGGTGTATCGCCCTAGCCATAGAAAATGATATAAAGGAAGATAGTTTTGGCCATGTAATATTGCGGTGTATCGCCCTAGCCATAGAATACTGGATATTGTGTCGGCACACATCTCATACCACACAAAGCACACAAAGATATGCATGAATTTCACAACACAAAGATTGATTTGTAGAACAATAATGAATACAAGAGAGTTCGTTATCGATTCCCACCTCTTTTGATGACAAGCCTCGCATACCTTGAGATTTATAATCCACTGGTTCACCCTTTGAATCGGTCGTTGTTAATAAAGTGCAACTGTTAATCACACAAGCACTCTAAGAGATTAGCCAAAAGGCTCATACAAGATTCATAACGCAATTCATACAAGTCTCTAGTTATAGGCTAAGCGGTTCTGGTTTTATTAATGGTTACATACCTTAGTAAGAAGTAATTTTGGGATAAAACAATATTTACTTATCTAACTAGGGTCAAATTGGGTATCATCGAAAAGCCTTTGAAAAACCCTACAACTTTGTAGAAGGAACCAAAAGCTAATTCGGATCATAAGTGGTCCAAAAACATAAAATACTATTTCTGTCCTAAACCCAAGCCCATGTGCCTAAACCGGCACGGCCCACTAATCCGGCCCATACCCAATTACTGAATTATCGGGTCAACCCATGACCCGACCCATTAACCCGATTCATGACCCGAAAGGTCCGACTCTCTAACTAGGTCTGACTCGATGTGAGTCAGAAGCTGACTCGGTCATCTTCCTCGCCAACAGCTGAAAATATTCTAAGTGTTGACACTAAACTCAGCTCACGGGGTCATCTTCTAGGGTCTCTAGATTACGGTATATAACTCCAAATTAAACAAGCTACGGCTCATCAGAAACGCGGGATCATTCTCTACAATTTATGATTAGTGAATATTTTCCAGTTCTCATTTTAACCTATCAAGAAAGACTCTAACTTATATCTACTCGGGACTGTTACTAATGGAATCAGCTACGTCGGCACATATTCGATCAACTATATCTCACACGATACTTAACCAAATTAAACAAACTTTATATGAACAGAATCATTACCCGACGTACTACAATTATCATTAATATAGATATATCTAAATATCACTTAAAGGCACCTAATCAAGTCCATACATATAGGCCAGCGAACAATATACCATACATAAAATCATAGATTTTCAAAGTTATAAACTTAATTGTTTCTCAACTATTTCTATATCAAACTCATACCCCAAATCATCAAACATATACCAGAATCAATTAAAGGGTGTACCTTGATTGGTATAGCTAGTTTGCATCCTCAACACAACATCCATCATCATCACCATGTATGAACAAACAATTAATTATAACTACACACTTCTTCCTCTTCTTCTTCTTCTTCTTGACTTCAAAGAACATATTTCTAATTCTAATTCAAAATCTTCTATACTACATGGGCATCATCCTAAATTAATCACAAAGCTATTCTTCTTCTCTCTTTTATTTCCTGAAACAAGAAATGATTCTTTTCCTTTCTTATCCTATTACTACAATTACTTACACTAACCTTTGACTCACCTCTAGCTCCTCCTCTAACAGCGACACCAAGCACCACCTTAAAGCTTATCTAGCTAACAAAATTTAAAACTAAAGCTCCCACCTATTCCCTCTCAACAGAGAGCTACTAAACCAAACAAGAAGATAAGTTTCACGACAAATAATTATATAGCCTCTAAAGGTTTTACTAAGACCAACTTTATACCAATCTTATGGGGTGACCAAATTACTAATCAGAGGCCCAATCTAAAAAAGAAGGTTCGGTCAACCAAAGTCAAAGGTCAACATTCATCGGTCAACGGTTACCGGAAAAGTCAACTCCGGTTGACTTCAGTCAAACTTCGACATCTAAATTTCCGAGTGCGATATCTTCCTCGTCCGGTGTCCCATTGACACGTTCTTGTAGTCCATTTCGCATAACTTTTCGAGATCTATCCAATGGTACTAATTTCGCATCTAGATTGTTGTTATATTAATTTCTATTAATTAACGTTCGTCTCTAATTAATCGAGTCATTAGCGGCTTAGTCGTCTCTTGACTGGTCTAATAGCGTTGACGAGCTTGAAGGTCGTTAAATTCTCCCCACCTTATATCATTTTCGTCCTCAAAAATCAAACGTACGTCCTTCTAGTCTTCAAAGGATCCCCACCTTATAGAGAATTACTATCTCTCGACTAAATGCAAGTATTGCTCATACTTACAATCGCGCGAAAACTAGCTCATCTTAAATGAGTTCGAAGCAACAAGAAATGAAACACAAACCTATATGGTTTTCTACAACTAGAATTTGTGAATCTAGGTTTACTACATCAATTTCTATTCATAAAATGATAACCTCTAAGCTCACTATGATGAACTAAATTCTAACAAATGAGTATGTTTAAGCTCTTCACGCTAAAATTTATAGTTTAATATTTAGTAATTTATTATTTTGATGTAGTCCTATATTTGTTATACATTTATTCTTATAGCTAATCTAAATTTGATTTCACATAAATTTATAATATATGATATTTTTAATTTACTGTTATACTATATATAAACTTCCCAATATTATCTACTTTTAAATTTGCTATTAACATAATTATCGAAGTACTATTATCAGTTGTCCTACTATTCTCACTATTTTTATTATTATTGTTATTGATTTATTGATAGTCCAGTTGGTATATTAAAGCTTAACCTTCTAAATATAACTCTACATTTTCATAAATATTAATATAATTAATTTTATTTATTTATATCGAATTTATATATTATTTCCTGTTAAATATTAACGTTGATAACTTAAGATTATTTCAATTTATGTCTGCGTGAAATTGTTATGTATTGTAATAGTCCTTATTAGATCTTTTTATTAATTTAAAGTATCTTATTAATATATCAATTTATTTCATTTCAAGTATGTTTTTGTTCTAAGCATCTAAATAATATTATTATTTCTTCATGTGTAATTTCTTTTAATAATAAACCATTACTAATTTGCTTCAATAAATTTAATTAATGTCGAGTAAAACTGTATCCTTACCAAATAATATTTGAAGTCTAATACTAGTATAATTTAAAATTATGTGAACTAACTAATTATGACACACGGTAAATTCAATATCACTACCATTCGATAAGTGTTAATTTACTTTTGTTATGATTATTAGTGATCATATTATCATTTATTATTATTAACACTAATGGTCGAACTATTATCTTAGTTACTTTTATTTTTAACTTCATTTTTACTTTAATAGATTAATAGTTCTAATTACGAGAAAGGTACTCTATTAGTTTCTAAGCAAAATTTGGGATCTATCATTCTACTAATAGAATCAAGTCTTCCTAATATGAATGGTAATCCAAGCTTGTAGTTGGCCTGTCCAGGTTAGCAAGACCCGACGATGGTTTCCTACGAACAAAGACAACACAAACACACCAGAATTTCAAACCTCACTATTCTCCAGTGCTAGATTATTTAAGTGTCATTTAATTGAGACTAACTAATCTCTTCTATTTGACATTTCTAAACTATAAAATAATTGGTTTCAACCTACAAGTTTTACTTCATAGATATATACACGCAAAACAAGAAGCAAACAATCAACATATTGAACAAATTAATCAATCAATTCAAAAATTATTTTAGTTCTTGATTGCTTTTAGTGATTAAGATTTATCTCACAAACCCAACCCAGTTCTAAACTAATCTAGTTCACTATCTGTCACTAACTAATCTTATTGTCGCCCATATAAGATCTAATGGTGAGCTCTGATACCAACTTTGTAGCGCCCCCTAAGCTAGCAGCTGACTAATCCAAGAGATTAGCTAAATAAAGAGGCACTAAAAATCTAAATCATTTACTTAACATTCAATTAAGAAATCTTCTACAAAACTTAATCCAAAAACTAGCCCCGCTCTGAAATATATATACAAGAACTCCTCTCAAATGATACATAATCAATAGTGAGTATATTTACAAATAAAATACAAACACAGAATAAATATAGCGAAAGCTAACTAACTAACGTAAATAATTCTTCGAAGCTTTCATCGTCACATGCACATCTTGATCTGTCTCTGAAACTGAAAGTGGGAATGGGTGAGCACATCATCCATAAAAGGGGTGCCCCGTAGGAATAAAAACTAGCTTTCAAGTAAACATTAATATGATTCGAAGACAATGCAGGTTTTACCGAAAGCGATAATACACGGAAAGACAGTAACACATAATGTAGAAACTTAACTTTTTCAAAGTAATTTAAAAGAACAGTAAACATCCATGAATAACAGTAAATAAAAATCCAAGTATGAGATGTGTGTGTTGCCGCACATAAGGAAGAGTAATATTGAAGCCCACTTCCACTCCGATTAAGTAATATTGCGGTGTATCGCCCTAGCCATAGAAAATGATATAAATGAAGATAGTTTTGGCCATGTAATATTGCGGTGTATCGCCCTAGCCATAGAATACTGGATATTGTGTCGGCACAAATCTCATACCACACAAAGTACACAAAGATATGCATGAATTTCACAACACAAAGATTTATTTGTAAAACAATAATGAATACAAGAGAGTTCGTTATCGATTCCCACCTCTTTTGATGACAAGCCTCGCATACCTTGAGATTTATAATCCACTGGTTCACCCTTTGAATCGGTCGTTGTTAATAAAGTGTAACTGTTAATCACACAAGCACTCTAAGAGATTAGCCAAAAGGCTCATACAAGATTCATAACGCAATTCATACAAGTCTCTAATTATATGCTAAGTCAAATAACTAACGGTTCTGGTTTTATTAATGGTTACATACCTTAGTAAGAAGTAATTTTGGGATAAAACAATATTTACTTATCTAACTAGGGTCAAATTGGGTATCATCGAAAAGCCTTCGAAAAACCCTACAACTTTGCAGAAGGAACAAAAAGCTAATTCGGACCATAAGTGGTCCAAAAACACAAAATACTATTTATGTCCTAAACCCAAGCCCATGTGCCTAAACCGGCACGGCCCACTAATCCGGCCCATACCCAATTACTGAATTATCGGGTCAACCCATGACCCGACCCATTAACCCGATTCATGACCCGAAAGATCCGACTCTCTAACTAGGTCTGACTCGATGTGAGTCTGAAGCTGACTCGGTCATCTTCCTCGCCAACAGCTGAAAATATTCCAAGTGTTGACACTAAACTCAGCTCACGGGGTCATCTTCTAGGGTATCTAGATTACGGTATATAACTCCAAATTAAACAAGCTACGGCTCATCAGAAACGCGGGATCATCCTCTACAATTTATGCGTAGTGAATATTATCCAGTTCTCATTTTAACCTATCAAGAAAGACTAACTTATATGGTATCAGCTGCGTCGGCACATATTCGATCAACTATATCTCACACGCTACTTAACCAAATTAAACAAACTTTACATGAACAGAAGTATTACCCGGCGCACTACAATTATCATTTATAGAGCTATATCTAAATATCACTTGAAGGTACCTAATCAAGTCCATACATATAGGCCAGCGAACAATATACCATACATAAAATCATAGATTTTCAAAGTTATAAACTTAATTGTTTCTCAACTATTTCTATATCAAACTCATACCCCAAATCATCAAACATATACCAGAATCAATTAAAGGGTGTACCTTGATTGGTATAGCTAGTTTGCATCCTCAACACAACATCCATCATCATCACCATGTATGAACAAACAATTAATTATAACTACACACTTCTTCCTCTTCTTCTTCTTCTTCTTGACTTCAAAGAACATATTTCTAATTCTAATTCAAAATATTCTATACTACATGGGCATCATCCTAAATGAATCACAAAGCTATTCTTCTTCTCTCTTTTATTTCCTGAAACAAGAAATGATTCTTTTCCTTTCTTATCCTATTACTACAATTACTTACACTAACCTTTGACTCACCTCTAGCTCCTCCTCTAACAAATGACACCAAGCACCACCTTAAAGCTTATCTATCTAACAAAATTTAAAACTAAAGCTCCCACCTATTCCCTCTCAACAGAGCTACTAAACCAAACAAGAAGATAAGTTTCACGACAAATAATTATATAGCCTCTAAAGGTTGTACTAAGACCAACTTTATACCAATCTTATGGGGTGACCAAATTACAAATCAGAGGCCCAGTCTAAAAAAGAAGGTTCGGTCAACAAAAGTCAAAGGTCAACGTTCATCGGTCGACGGTTACCGGAAAAGTCAACTCCGGTTGACTTCAATCAAACTTCGGCATCTAAATTTCCGAGTGCGATATCTTCCTCGTCCGGTGTCCCATTGACACGGTCTTGTAGTCCATTTCACATAACTTTTCGAGATCTATCCAACGGTACTAATTTCGCATCTAGATTGTTGTTATATTAATTTCTATTAATTAACGTTCGTCTCTAATTAATCGAGTCATTAGCGGCTTAGTCGTCTCTTGACTGGTCTAATAGCGTTGACGAGCTTGAAGGTCGTTACAATATAGATTACATAACCATTGGTAGGATATAAGCATTGTTGTGAAAACACATATATGTATAAGTCCTTATTTCTTGAACCAAAGTTTGCAAACTTTGTTGATCAAGAGAAATGGAAGTGGCGCAAGCCAAGTCCGCGAACTGGCGGAAGTTCTCACCCGAGAATTTCTGCTGGAGTTTGTGTACTCCTTCCATGAGCTTAAGTCCGCGAACCCAGTCCGCGAACTTGAGTAGGTTATATCTAAAACCGGTTGTTCTTGAACTCATGTTTATATAAACTAAGGAATGCTTTTGCAAACCGTGGCTATAAAGTTCATGAACCGATTCGAGTGAATCAAACCGTTTTTGCTTCGATTATGTCTTTTGTAGTTACATAAGATCTAAGCAATTGAACAACTCTCTAACTAGTTCGTTTGAGTCATTTGAACTAGTTATGGTGAGGAAGAATATGGTTGATATGAGAGTGTTCATATGGCTAACCATTTGGTTGACTATTGTTGAACCAACAAATGTTAATGTTTGGGTACGGTTCATAAACCCAAAATTGAACATTTTGTTTGTGTGTAACAAGCTAAGTTTTCGATCCAACGGTTGAGAAATATTAGCTTGAATCTAATCAGGTTTTCATCTAACGGTGAATATTGAATGCTTTGTTACTAAGCTAACATTGATTACAAACCCTGATTTGAAAGACTATATAAGGGAGAACTCTATCAACTGGAAAACCTAATCCCCACACTTTACGTGTGATACTAGTTTGCTAAGCTAGAGTCGATTCTCCTTTAACCTTTGGTTTTCTTCATCTAAAACCAGGTTAACGACTTAAAGACTTCATTGGGATTGTGAAGCTAGACTGATACTACTTTTCTTGTAGTTGTGTGATCTGATCTTGCTGTTTCTATCGTACGAGTACAATTGAAATAATTGGCTTGAGATTTATATCTCCGATAGGCAATATAGAAAAGAAATCACAAACACTTCGTCTCATCGTTTGTGGTTCCACAATATCTTTTTTCGCTGCGTCGATTAAGATTATTGTGAGGTGATCAATAATGCTAGGCTGTTCTTCGGGAATATAATTCCGGGTTATTGATTGATTCCTGTTCACCTTGATTTATCAAAAGACGGAAAAAAACTCATAGGTTTATTCGTGGGAGACGGATTTATCTATTACCATAGACTTTTTTATGTGATACAGATTTGTTTATTAAGGTCTTCGACTTTGGGTCGTAGCAAATCTTAGTTGTGGGTGAGATCAGCTAAGGGAATCAAGTACGTAGTATCCTGCTGGGATCAGAGACGTAGAAGCATAACTGTACCGTGGATCAGTGTGAGATTGAATTGGGTTCAACTACAGTCCAGACCGAAGTTAATTTGGAGTAGGATAGAGTCTGTAGCGGCTTAATACAGTGTGTGTTCAATCTTTACTAGGTCCCGGGGTTTTTCTGCATTTGCAGTTTCCTCGTTAACAAAATTCTGGTGTCTGTGTACTCTATTCCGCATTATATTTTGTTATATAATTAAAATATCACAGGTTGTGCGTTGTTCAATCAATTAGAAT
Source organism: Papaver armeniacum (assembly GCA_023531295.1). Taxonomy (NCBI): domain Eukaryota; kingdom Viridiplantae; phylum Streptophyta; class Magnoliopsida; order Ranunculales; family Papaveraceae; genus Papaver; species Papaver armeniacum. Next base: position 82,181 of record JAJJWW010011975.1, on the reverse strand, counting down.
ATCCAACCTTTTGGTTGTTGATTTAAATTGATTGATACTTGGATATTGGTCTTTGTTACCATCCAAGTTATCTCTCTAGTATTTGATAAAGACTCCCAGATTTCTATTTGATTGAGTATATATCAAATCGAGAGATTGAGATATAAACTCTTTGATATATTTTTTATCTAGATTGAGTCTGACTGTCTAGTTGATTCTCTAGAAAGTATATTGGAGTTTGTCCATACAGATTGCTAAGCGAAATATTGGGTGTGGTTGTTGTACCCCCGCTTTTTCAATTGGTATCAGAGCAGGCAAACACGTTAAAGACCTTATAAGTCTGTGTTTTTAGCGATCTGATTATGGACGAGTCTATCTCTAATAACGTACCGGTTCAGAAATTACCTGATGATTCTAAAAGCTTGGATTCACCTGAGAGAATTGTCACATCTATGTCAATATCTAAACATTCTCTTGATGTAAAAACTGTTGATTGGGAAACTCTCTTAGAAGAACAGTTGCATGCACTTTCTGATGAAGGTGATTCAGATTGATAGTGATGTTGATGATGAAGTCTCAGAGTATGTTAAGTTTTTGGATTCATAGAATATGAAGAAGATTACAACTTCTCATGTCTCACCTCTTTTGACTCCTCTCTGTCGAGAAAACAAGAAATTGAGAAGATGTTACGCAAGTGTTTATTTTTTGAATCGTTCTAACGAATCGATCCTCAAGGATTCTGAGGAAAACCTATTTATGAATTCACTTGAATGTGATAATCTTTATCAAAAGTATTTTTTGTTGGAAGAGAAACTTGCAGAATCTGAAGCAAGGTTTAACTCTCAACAAATTAGTTTTGATGACAGAGAAAGTGCTTGTCTTGTTCGAGAAAAACGCCTTGAGGATGATTTAACTGCCGCTCTTGATAAAATCAAGATGTTGGAAGATGACTTGAAAAAGTTCAATACTAGTTCAAGCAAATTAACCACTATGATAGGAGCAAGTAAAAATCATCGTGATACACGAGGATTGGGCTATAAGGGAATAAATGCTCCAAATATTAGCAAAGAGGTAAAATTTGTCAAGGCTAGTAATTCTTCTCAACAAAAGGTTTCCACTGATGGAAAAAGTGAAATACCTTCACCGGCAGTTAAGGTTCAAAAGAGCAATTTATATCAACCTCCAAAACCAGCACACATGAATCCGGGTAAGAACGTTCCTCATATTTGTCATTATTGTGGAAACAAAGGTCACCTGGAAAGGAGATGTCATTTTCGTATAAGGAATGAAAAACTTCATGATATTCTTGTTTGGGTGTCAAAAGAAGTGATTAAACCGGGATCATATGTTAAGGCTAACACTCTCGACATTACGGGTTGTAAATGTCCAACCTTTAGGAAAAGGAATCAGTGCTGTGATAATCCTAGATTTGCCTATAAATGTCATACGAAGTCTTTTCACAATCGTAATGGTTATCAAAAGGATAACTTCGTAAAGACTAAGACAAGATCCGATGCTCCCAATTGGAGAAAGACTAACTTGCAAAAGAATAGTCAATCCAATTCTCTTCCAAGAAATCTTGAAAAGAGTAATGGGAAGAAGGTTCCGGTTGTTCCTAAACGCACTCAGAAGTGGGTACCAAAGAAAGCCAATGATACTTTGAGTGTGAAAACGAATGATCTTCCAGAAAATTCCATGACTATGGAGAAGGAAGTATCCATGATGTTGGAACTTAACAAGTTTTTTGGAAAAATGGAATTGGATGTGAAAGGTTCTAAAAGCGATCTCTTTCATGATAATCCAAAGGTCACCTGTGGTGAGCAAGACATTGTTCACCCCAACACAACTTGATTGTGTTGTATGTGCATCCTCACCAAGGAATGCCCTAGTATGTATACGGTGAGGGAAGCACGAGAATTGGGGCACACAGATTATGTTCGGTAAGGCTGTAGAATTCAACTGGATTCTTCTAAAAAGGTATGTCTATAAACTTTAGAAATATTTGTATTTTTATTTGCTTAGAGTACTTATAATGATCCATGTACCTTGCTTATCGTTCATTTCTACCTAACTTGATCTGTGTTTAAGGTTCCTTTGTGTTTAGGTTTGAAAATAGTAGTTCGGGATGTTTGGACTTCATGTACACATACCAAGTACGCATACCATCATTTAAAATCAAAATCTAGGGGTTTAAGTTCGCAGACCCAGTTTGCAAACTGCTCTAAGTCATGAAAATTCGTTTACAAACCCGTATGCATACTTGCCTGTAGACGTCGATATTCGGTAAACTTGTTTTGGCCGTAATTTCTTTGTCCAAACTTGGAATGACCTCATTCTTTTTGAATTATCTTTCTCTTAGAATTCTCTTCAAAATGGAGATGAGAAACCTTGAATTTGGATGAGTTAATATTGGTATTTGTCCTGTCTCTTGCTTTTGAGTGTTTTGCTCCATTTCGTCACTTGTTCCATTTCTCTTGGGATTGGGCACTTGGATTCTTGGAGTACTACTATCCTAAGCTAATTTGTAGCTTTTACAAGAATGTTGTTGGTGAATCTCAAAGAAGGGATTTCAAGAATGTGCAGTAGTACGCATTACTATGGAATTCTTGAATGTTCACAATCATTTTTTGTGAACTATGGTGCATGGTCGTTAATGACTTTGTATGATCTTCTTTGTTAATAAAATCTTTTTATACGCCTTTGGTATCTATTCTTGGTATAAATCTGGGCGAAAAAGATTGATTCTACCCTCTAAGGACAAATCATCTTATATGTGCATTACGAGTTTGTCTTGATGCCTAGGAAACTTCTTATGAGAATTTATTCTTGTTTTTGAGAAGGATTACTAGAGTTTGGAATATCAATTATTGTGATTACACATAGCTATGTCCAACGTTTTCATCTTCATGTTTTTAGATTTATTTGTTTAAATTCTAAAATTGTTTGGAAGATGATTTTTGCAGTATTAATCTTTATGGTTTTATATATTACAATTGCTATGGGATATGTGTTTGCGTCCGTGAACTGTTATTGTCCCATACCTTGTAAAAAATAAAGTCTTTCGTATGTCGATATGCATGTATTGATAAAAGAATGAATGGACTTTTGACAAATACAAAAGTTAAGCCTATTATGTCAATTCTTGACTGAAGATAAGTTAAAATCTTTTGTTTACAGGGATTATGTCTATTGTATGTCATTGTGCAAATAGTGATTGAAAATAGAATGAATCCTTGTGTATTCCGCAGTAATTGATCTTCCCTGATCCATATTTTTTGTGTATTACTGTGAGGTTCAATAATCAATACTCATTAATTTATTTTCATGGTTAGCTTTGTTGTTGTTCCATAAGGTACTTTATGTCGAGCATATTGTACTAAATTAATCATCTTGTTTGGTTATTTGGTTATGACTCCATAAGTTTTCTTATGTTTGAGCACTTTTGATTGGGTTGGTTATTTTCATGATTAACTTAGTCATTGCTCCATAGATTCTCTTATGTGAGTATGGCCAATTAAATTGATTACTTTTTGAGATTAGTTTGGTTGTGTATTTCGATTAAATTAATCATGGGTTCTCTTGTGGTTAATTTAATTGAGTATTTTGGATTCAAATTCATACTTGTATGTGATTTTTTATGTCCAAAGAAATCCTTCTTTTCCTTCGAAATTAAGTTCGCTCTTGTTGTTCTTTCGGGAATGACATATTATGGGGGAGAGTTCTTTTTGAACTTGCGCTTAATTGCCATATCTTTGTGGGGAGTGCGGCTGTGGAATATTATAGGGGTTATCTTGTATCTTTAAAACTCCTTGATGAATGCATTTAGCTTCGGCTTTATGATTGCATCTAAATAAGATGATATGTGGTTCTTTCTTTTGGTCATGAAACATCTCTTTCGGAAATTTCATTAGGATCCCATTCTTGTACCTTTGCCAATTTTATTGACAAAAAGGGGGAGAATTAATATGTAGTTCACACTACAAATACATATGGTTTTCGGATCATTATGTAAGGGGGAGTGGTTTCCATGTGAGATGGAGTATTGAATAAGGGGGAGTGATACATATCACCATAGTATTGTTGTTGAAGTTGTGATACAATTGAACTTTGACGTTGTGTAATGATAATATGACACTGTATAACAATGATTGAGAACTCTTGTTTTCTTATTGTTATAGCTACGGATTTTTAACAACGATGATGCTAAACTTACAACCTTGGGGATCATTGGAGTACTTGGAAGTGACGAAGATTTCGAGTAATGTTGAAGATTAGACATGTGGAATAGGAGCTACAAAAGTTAATTTATTTATTTTTTGTATTCCATATGTATTAATAGTTTTGCCACTAAAATTGACAAAGGAGGAGATTGTTAGAGCATTGCTCGGTCGAACTCGCATGCGTTGCTATCTCAAGCATGTTTGTCAATGTTAGTGATCAAAACTATAAGTCTTGATTTCTAGCCTATGTAGCTAAAGGTCTCGGACTAGGATAAAAAGTGTAGTTGAGCTCAAGAACTCCATGGCAATCATCATACAAGACGAAGGACTACTCGAGGAACCGGTGGGACTTCATCGACTAAAAGGTATGTGGAGACTTGAACTTATCTGTCACTCAAAAGTCTATTTACTCTATCTCCTACTCTTGAGACAAAATTCGTTTAGACGTATAGACTTTCATTATACAGATTTGATATTTCGAGCCGAGTTTAACTCACCTATCTATTTCTCGAAATATGTGTTGGTAATCTTTCGCTTTAACCGAATTCATCTTTACCTAGTGACGAAAGTCATGATATGTTTCAATCACTTTGGAAATTGCTCTGACGAAAAATGGTCTGTGAATATAGACTATATAACGTTCTCTAATAATATTTCAATGATTGAAATGAGAGTTTAGATTACATAACCATTGGTAGGATATAAGCATTGTTGTGGAAACACATATATGTATAAGTCCTTATTCCTTGAACCAAAGTTTGCGAACTTTGTTGATCAAGAAAAATGGAAGTGGCACAAGCCAAGTCCGCGAACTGGCGGAAGTTCTCACCCAAGAATTTCTGCTGGAGTTTGTGTACTCCTTCCATGAGCTTAAGTCCGCGAACCCAGTCCGCGAACTTGATTAGGTTATATCTAAAACCGGTTGTTCTTGAACTCATGTTTATATAAACTAAGGAATTCTTTTGCAAACCGTGGCTATAAAGTTCATGAACCGATTCTAGTGAATCAAACCATTTTTGCTTCGATTGTGTCTTGTGTAGTTACATAAGATCTAAGCAATTGAACAACTCTCTAACTAGTTCATTTGAGTCATTTGAACTAGTTATGGTGAAGAAGATTATGGTTGATATGAGAGTGTTCATATGGCTAACCATTTGGTTGACTATTGTTGAACCAACAAATGTTAATGTTTGGGTACGGTTAATAAACCCAAAATTGAACATTTCGTTTGTGTGTAATAAGATAAGTTTTCGATCCAACGGTTGAGAACTATTAGCTTGAATTTTATCAGGTTTTCATCTAACGGTGAATATTGAATGCTTTGTTACTAAGCTAACATTGATTGCAACCCTGATTTGAAAGACTATATAAGGGAGAACTATAGCAACTGGGAAACCTAATCCCCACACTTTACGTGTGATACTAGTTTGCTAATCTAGAGTCGATTCTCCTTTAACCTTTGGTTTTCTTCTTCTAAAACTAGGTTAACGACTTAAAGACTTCATTGGGATTGTGAAGCCAGACCGATATTACTTTTCTTATAGTTGTGTGATCTGATCTTGTTGTTTCTATCGTATGAGTGCAATTGAAATAATTGGCTTGAGATTTATATCTCCGATAGGCAAGATAGAAAAGAAATCACAAACACTTCGTCTTATCGTTTGTGATTCCACAATATCTTTTTTCGCTGTGTCGATTAAGATTATTGTGAGGTGATCAATAATACTAGGCTGTTCTTCGGGAATATAAGTCCGGGTTATTGATTGGTTCCTGTTCACCTTGATTTATCAAAAGACGGAACAAAACTCATAGGTTTATTCGTGGGAGACGGATTTATCTATTCCTATAGACTTTTATGTGTGATACAAATTTGTTTATTAAAGTCTTCGACTTTGGGTCGTAGCAACTCTTAGTTGTGGGTGAGATCAGCTAAGGGAATCAAGTACGTAGCATCTTGCTGGGATCAGAGACATATGAGCATAACTGTACCTTGGATCAGGTGTGAGATTGATTTGGGTTTCAACTACTGGTCCAGGCATCAAGTTAATTTGGAGTAGGCTAGAGTCTGTAGCGGCTTAATACAGTGTGTATTCAATCTGGACTAGGTCCCGGGGTTTTTATGCATTTGCAGTTTCCTCGTTAACAAAATTCTGGTGTTTGTGTTATTTTTATTCCGCATTATATTTTGTTATATAATTGAAATATCACAGGTTGTGCATTGTTCAATCAATTAGAATATCCGACCTTTTGGTTGTTGATTTAAATTGATTGATACTTGGATATTGGTCTTTGGTACCATCCTAGTTATCTCTCTAGTATTTGATAAAGACTCTCAGATTTCTATTTGATTGAGTATATATCAAATCGAGAGATTGAGATATAAACTCTTTGATATACTTTTTATCTAGATTGAGTCTGACTGTTTAGTTGATTCTCTAGAAAGTATATTGGAGTTTATCCATACAGATTGCTCAGCGAAATATTGGGTGTGGTTGTTGTACCCCCGCTTTTTCACCTAACTTTTGCAAAAATCGAGCATTATTATTATTATTATTATATAAGTAAATACATCTCAAATAATGATTAGAAGAAACAAAACTTTTGCTAAAATCAAACAATATTACATAAATAAATACATCTCAAGTACTACTTATAACTGCTTCAGAAAAAAATAATCAAGTACTGCTTATATACAGTATCTATTACTTACTGCCATTTACACCAACTCAACTTTGTTGAAATCTATATATATATATATATATATATATATATATAAATATTGGTCAGATAGATTCAAATGAAGATAGTGATTTGAGAAGTATATAAACATGGAGAAGAGGAAGAACATACATTATAGCTGATGCTGATGGAGAAGATGAAAAAGAAACTCTAATGAAGATGGAAAAGAAGAAGAACTATATCTAACGGTGGTACTGATGAAGAAAAATCAAATAATATTTTATTAGTGATGAAAAATTAGGGTTTCCACTTTTGGTCATGTTTTTCTGAACATCTGAAAATGGTCTAATTAACTTTTTTTTCACTTTTTTGGTATTATTTCTCAAGGGTACTAGTTTATTTTTACACATACATCTCATGTTCATGGTTTGATTATGATTCTACTTCTTATGCAATATCTTGGTATCTCCTCTGTCTTGTGTAAATATATATGACACATCACAATTTTTTCCTCAAACTGCATGACTTTGAGGTAGCATTTTCTCAACCGCATAATGTATTATGCGACATTTTCTCGACCGCATGATATGTTATGCGATCGTAATAGTATCATCATCATCATCTTCTTCTTCCTTTTTCTTCGTTTTCTTCTCCTTGAACTCCTCTTGGCCATAACATCATCATATTCAAATCACAAATTCAGGATACCACACATACATCCATACACCCGCCAGGACCATTACCTTTTTTCAAACCTAGCCTTAATTACTCGATCATAAACCATAGTTCTCCAAATCTTAATTACATTATCAAACAAATAGAGAACCAAATCGAAACGCAACAAAATCATAATAACTTCACGCAAAATAGATGGAATTAGACCTAGAAAACTACCGAATCAGCTCTACTCATTAAAAGTTGAAATAACATCACAGATTTAAAACCTAAAAATGGAATCACTTTGAATCTTCTTCCAAAAACTTATCAATTAACGACAACAACATGATTATCCTCGATTAATTTCACCATGTTCTCTCGGCAAAAAAAGGTAATCATAAGAAAGAGAAGAAGAACGAAAAATGAAGTCACAAAGAAATAAAACCGAGAAACATGAAGCGAAGAAATAATTTTAGAAAATATGGGTGTGACCGAAATTTTAACCCAGAAAACGGATGCGCGCGTGAAGTTTTCTGCCCGTGGGTTTCATGGTGAAAAAATCTGAGAAATGGGTCTAGTAGTAGTTTTCACAAAAATAAAATGTGAAAACTACAGGGAAACCCATTTTTCAATTTTTTTTCATCGTGAAACCCTCGGGCGTAAAACTTCACGCGCGCCCCCAATTTCTTTGAGAAATTTCTCCCAAACCCATAGTTTATAAAATTATGTTTCTTCAAGCGCCAAATTTCCTTTTTTTTCTTTTTCTCTACTTTGAATTTCTTCACGCGCCTAATTTCTAATTTCAGTTTCCACAATCCACAACTGTTGATGTGATTGAAAATATAACTGTGGTTGATGTATTCGAATATGAGAGGATTTAGGTTAGGTTGTATGGTCGACGATTCAAGTGAAGATATGGTTGTTTGTTGTGTTAGAAGATGGAATCAGTGGAGATGTTTAGATGGGTTCGATGTGGATTGAGATGCAGATTATGAATATTTGCTAGAAATGAATTAGGGTTTGATATTGAGAAGATTTTTGAGCAGAGAAGAAAAGCAATTGGAGAGTGGTGATTTTGACCAAGATTTGAGCTTAGAAGATGGAGGCAGTGATGATTAGTGAAGATGGGATTCTGTTGCACATAATTTATATTGAGAGACGGAGTTGTTGATGGGTTTAAAGCACTGAGGGATGGAGGGAAAAAAGGGGATCTGGAGTTTGAGCCGATACATATGTGTTTTTAGCGGGGTTTGATATATTGAAGAAGGGGGCGTCTTTGAAGTGTTGATTGTTAGTAGTGCTATGAGATATTGAATGAAGCTGAAACTCTGGTTCTGTATGAAGATGGGTTTGATGGTGTTCTTGGGTCAAATTAGGATATATGGGTTTGATTAAATTTTATGTGTGTATGGATTGAGACTCTCCGCGGGAAATAAGCTGAGCAAGGGTTAGAAGAACACGCCAACTTCATCCCTGATAACATGAAACTACGCACAACAGGTCTTTGCTATAGTCTGGAAGAAAATGGTGGATTACAATGGTGCCACTGAACTGTGTAATGTACTAGTATGCAACAATACTGCATTGTGTAATGATGAGTGCCAAATAGTGCATATTTCTACACCTTTTTATTGGCAATTAACTCGTCTTTTGCGCTTGAAAGTCATATATTATCCCAAATTCTGTATTTTCATTGTTTTCAAGAATAAATTCTTGTACTAATTAATTTTGTGTTTTTAGGTAGTAAAATAAAGCTTGGATGAATTAAGGAGCCAAAAGAGCAAAAAAGTAGAGACAATGAGAGAGAGATGACAAAGCTTCCGCTGGAAAGCAGTGAAGAATAATTTTTGCACATTATCAGTAAGTGAAGAATATCTTCTGCACCTCTTCCGCAAGTGAAGAATTTTGTTTGCAAGACTCAAAAATAGGTGTGGGCTTGAGATATTAGCTTTGAAGAAGGTTTGGGCCTAGAAAAATATCTTCCAAGAGATAAAACCCAGGATCCTATACCCAAACCCGTTTCCAATATGAGGCGTCAGATTTGATATAACTGTTAATAATCTAACGACACCCCCACACGGAACATCAAAGTTTGATGCTCTCGCCTAACACCCTATCTTCTTGTCTCCTCCCTTATTCGAGCAAAATCCAAACACTTCCTTCACTTCGTTCTCATCTTCTCCAAGCTCTGCAAAAGACCATCAGTTCTCTTCCTCCATCAATCACCTCCACTCCCGACCACTTCTGAGCACAACCACCTTCTCAAGAGCTATCAATCAATCTTTTAGTTTCTATCTCTCTCCATCTTATCTTCTCCCTTATCAAAAACAGTAACCCTAGAAGTTATGATTAAGAGATATGGAATTAGGGTTACCTTCAATAGCAAAAGCAAACATAAAATCAAGAGTTGCAGAGATGAATCAGAGTAGGGGTCTATCATAAATCGCAATTTGAGTGAGTGGGTACTCTCCTATTATCAAATTTAAGGGATTGAATGGAATTGTGTATAAATAGGGATGAGAATTCTATGTAAAAGGGCTTGCCCGGATTAGCCGGTGCACAAAGCAGTAATTCATGTTTGATTTTATTATCTCCATGATGTTCTAATTTCATAGTTAGGGTTTAGATGAAACCATTAATCTATTGCTAAGTTTGGTTCATGTATTGATATTGTTCTTGCTGTGCTATAATGTTTTGGATAAATATAATCCGAGCCTTGAAAGATTTTGCTCTCTCAAAGTGTATGCCATGTATCCATTGTAGTTAGAATAACACTATGTTGATTGTGCTACAACTCGTGCTTAACTGATTGTTGTTCGATCCTTAGACTAGTTATGTCGTGAGAAGACAATTAGTACTTTGGAGGGATACTTTAGTTGCGATTAGAAGATCCATATCAGGTTTGTTTAATTATCTAAGTGATTGATCTACGGTTAGTTTTTTTTGTGAGAGGGCAGCTAATACTAGGATTATGAATCATCTTAGTGACACTAAACCATCCTCCTGAAACTGCCCTGGATAGGCGGAATACCACCGATATCCATTATAAGGGACAAGAATAATATTGAGACTGAATTGACTTAGTGTATGTTAAGCGGTAGATTCGACTTCCCTAGCACCTTATTTATCTGCTTGTAGATTACTCTTTGCTTTCGTTTTTGTTATTTCAGTCACTACCACCATCTAGCCGTTTTGGCAACAAAATCCCCTTTTTGGTTACTCTTTATTCTGAAATCAGTAGTAGTAAGACCATAGCTTCAAATCCACACCCACCTTGTCCCTGAGGATCGACATGTGCTTGCCATGTGTTACATTAGGAAACTATGCACCTTATTTATCCAGAGACCATGTAACGTGTCTCTGGATAGGGGACCGGTAGAATTTTAGTATATGGTGCATCAAAAATGATGTACTCGATTGTCTGGACTAGTACCCTTGCCATGTGTGATTTTTTTGTGGTTTTGTACTTGCATAATACGCTATGCAGCTTCAAAAGTGACTGCATAATCTTTTATGCAGTTGACAAAATGTTTGCATAACGCGTTATGCATTAACTTTTTGCCAGAACTGAAATCAACCAAAAAAATTTATTGCATAACATGTCATGCAGCTACAAAAATGTATGCATAACCTGTTATACAATCGAGAAAATGGATGCATAACGTATTATCCAACATCTTTTTAGCGGTGAAATAAAAAATTGTTGAATAATCTTTTATAAATCGAGAAAATGTATGCATAACCTGATATGCATCCAAAATATGGCTGCATAATGCATTAATTTTTTCTGTACGCACTAAAATTAACCAAAAGAATGGCTATATAACTTGTTATAGATGCATAACTTGTTATGCAGTTGGGAAAATGGTTGCATAATTCGTTTTGCGTCTGTTTTTTCTGTTGGATTTAGGCATATACATCGTTTTAGTGGTTGCATAACTAAATTAGTGAATGTATGAACCAAAATATGGGTACATAACGTGTTATGCATATTTTGTGGTGTCTGCATATTGTGTTATGCATCTTTTGTGGTGGTTACATAACGAATATGTAATCAGTTTTTAAATTTTTTTCCCTAAAAAAACTGTTGCCTCCAGCTTTTTCGTAAAGAACTTAAATCCGATATTGTTGTTTATACTCGTTGTGTAAAAACTTAAATCCCATATTTTCTGAAATTCATAATAAAAAATATTTTGTGTGTGATTAGAGAAGGTATTGTTGGAACAATTACCGATTTCACACCTGCAAAACAAAGATTAGAATACAAAAACAAAGTGACGGCTAAGTCACGACCAGGTCGCTCTCTTTAAGACGATTTGTGGCTCTGCCTGGAGTTTTGTGAAAGCAATTCTTTCTTCGTCACAGCGTCCCAGGATAAAACATCCGAGAAAAACTCTTTTTCGATCTCTCACGCACACAATGAGAAATTAATCACTTCTACTCTCTCAATTCTTGCTCAGTATTTTGGTCTCTTGATTCTTAGAAAACAATTGTGTAAAAACATGTGTTTTCTTTCTGTTCTCAAAACTGATTTTATAGCCAAGCAATCAATACGAATTAATGGAAATAAATTTAGTTAATTGTTGTAATTAAAAATTCTATTCAACAGTTAAAAAACGGGCAAATGAATCATACCATAATTAGCGCAATTAAAATGTAATTAAGTGGAGTAAAAACGGTTTGAAAAATCAGCCAAAAATAATTTCCAAATTCAAGAGAAAATTATATATATATATACACAATCAGTAGGGGTAGGGGGATTGGATCCTGAGACCTCACCCTCAAGGCCCAAAATACTTAACCACTAGGCCAAGCTCGAATTGTTGATATAAATGTACAAAAGAATTATTTTAAAAACATATATCCCAACAGGTATGAGTGGAAACATGGATAAAAATGAGCTTAAATAGGAATTTAAAAAATGAGCTTAAATATTTCCCATGAGTCTCATTACTTATTCAATGCGAGAATATAAACCTAATTAAGGAGATTAAGTATTTGGCTTTATGTTTTACACATTGTATTTTCTCTTTTACTAGTCTTGATAATAACCAAATAGCTGATCACATATCTAAAATAGTTAGAGAAACAACTACTTGAATAGAAACAGTAGACAATTTCACAGTTGGCGTTTGTGATCTTCTTGCAAAAGATCAAGAAAACATTTCAACTTGAAGGGAATAAAGATTTTTATTTTATTGTTTGTACCCAGAAATATTTCCAGGCACATAACACGATTAAACTGGTGTTGTTGATGAAAACAGGGTTAATAACAGGAAATAATCGAGAATGACACACACGAAATTAACGTGGTTCGACAGATTTTTCCTACGGCCACGGATGAATCTCCCTGGGGAGTGATGTTTTATTGATGTCAGAATTACAATGGATCTTTTCTGTCTTAGCTAGCCTCCCCCTATTTAGGGTTATAATTCCCCTTATTTATAAGGTTGCGAATTAGGGTCTTACCCTAATTTCTAGGTAATCATAAATGGTATTAACTTCCCCCGCATGCCTCCTGGCATTACTCTGCCCTGCATGCCTCCCTGTATTAATTATGCATGCCTCCTTTATGTTGTTGACTGTGACTGTCAAGCTTTAAATGGTATGACCTGCTGGCAGACTGCCTTGACTGGAGACTGGATGGATGCTGGCTGGCAACCGACTGAGTACTTGGCTGGAAACAAGTTGGCAGCGCGACTGGCAACTCAGATGGATGTTTGTTGGTAGCACCACTGCCGCAATATGATTGAAAGCCAGTCGGCGGCATCGGGCAAACATGAATGGAAATTGTATGGGAGTGCGGCTTGGAAGCTTGGCTTCGACTGTTGACCGATATTTGATTTGACCATTGACTTTGTCGGTTGACCCGTTGTTGACTTTGACAATTGACCTACGGTTGACTTTATGTAACATGGGCCGGCTGGCTGGATGACAGCCTTGGATGATAACAAAATGGTGGCCCAGGCAGTATTCTGGTCCGATATGCGGTAATTTTATCATGATACAAACATTTATCAAAAAGAAAATAATAGGAATTTAGTTTAAAAAAAAAGTAGGAATTTAGTAATCAGTTCATCTCTTTGAGCGGAATGACATTGCCTAGATGTACCGCTAAACCAAACATCAACCACGCTACCCATCTTCTGACGCGATGGACAAATACTCAATCTTAAACATTTGGCCATCCAGTTTGAATTTGAGCACCCGACACTGCAAGAAAGCTAAGCATCTAGCATCTCATCAGGACGGACCTAGGGGCTAAACTAGGCTCTACCCGATGAAGTTTGTGAGAAAAAAGGCAAGTAATTTTACTATCTGTTGGTTTCATCAGCCCACTAATATCAAGACATCCGTATTAAATTATCTATAAATTTGTCATAAAAAAAAGCTAGTATAAAACTATGAATATTGTATTTTGGGCGACTCGCATTCAGCAGTAATCAGTAATCACCAACAAAATTTTGCACCAGGCCGCAGCAACGGACTAGCCCACACCGAAAAATGATAACAGAGGGTCGATCCATATTATGGGGTATCTACTTCGATCATTATGGTAATCCGCAAACGATTTTTTCTCTTGAAACATCTTCATCTTCGTTATTAGAAAAACAAGGAAAAAACCCCAAATCCCAGAAAACAAAAACTTTAGCTCCGGTTTCACAAAGAGGAAGGAACTAATTTCAAATATTAAGGTAAGAGAATTAAGCAATTATTATTGGTTAATTTTGATTTTTTCCTGTGTTTGGTTTTTTTTACGTTCGAATTGGTCAATTCGGAGGAATTTCTTAATTTGAGCTCAACAAATTAGGCATTACGAAATTGGGCAAATTTGCAATGGTAATAACCATATGAATGTAGGCGTGGCCATTGCATAAAGCGATCCCTTTGATAGGAGCTTTTTCATGATCAGTATGACAAGAAAAAACCAACGCATATCTCTTTTTACGGTGAATAAGAAAATTAATCGCAGTCTGAATAAAGTTTAGTAAGTTCTTGATATCTGATTAAGTTTTAAAACCTCTACTTTTAACTTGTTTTATTCTTATTTCTTGCATAAGATTCAGGAAATGTTTTTTCACTGATTCAAAATCGGGTTTTATTTTATTTTTTCTTTTCATTTTTGTTTCCAGACAGAGATTTGGTTTTAAGTCTTTCTTTTGGATGGATGATGTGCATGAGTCATCGGAAGGAACCAAGGATGATGACGCTGTGAAACTTCAGGAATTCCGCAAGCGTATGAAATGGTGTCGTAGAAACTGTCCAGTTCAAATCAACCAATTGGTTCGCCAATCTGACAACCCAGAAATGTATCAGGAGGAAGCCCGCAGGTATAATCAGGCCAAACTTGGTAAGGCTTTAATCTCTATAACTGCCAGGAGGCTGAAGCAGCGTCAGTTCTTCTACAAAGAATATTATCCAGAATGGACTATGTCCAAGGGTTATACTCCTGAGGAAGAGGAAGTTCAAGCTAAGTGGAATCCACATATCCTCCCATTTGAGTTACCACTGAAGAAGCACGAATTTCATGGGTCATCGGGAGTCTTTGCCCTGACAATGTTTTGCCTAGCTGGGATCGTAAGAACACCTTTCTTTGTGGTCGCACTAACCGAGATCGAGTTTGTTAATCTGGCAAATCTTCGGGTCGGGGAAACTGATATGACAATCGTATTGAAGGACTTTACACATGATGTGTTCGAAATCAGCTCAGTTCCCTCAACATCGGTCACTGTCATCAAAGATTGGTTCGACATTGTAGGTGTCAAATACTATGAGAACAGAGAGAAGCATAAGTGGAACGACATACTGCAAGGTATTAGAGAGAACCCTCAGGATTTCATTGATAAAGGTTGTTGGCGGTCTGTCAACCTTGAATCTAGTGCTGCTGCTGATGTTTCTTCCGACTCTTACGAGTCATCAGAATCTGAACCCGACTTCGATGAAGAAGAGGAATTCCCATGGGAGGAGTTGTTCAACGAGTGTAGATCAAATAGCACGAAAGGAGAATGAAGCACGCGGAGCATTGAAGGTGTTCCGTATATTACATTTTTACTTGAATTTCTAAGAAAAATAGTTACGGTTGTATGGGCTATTTGCTTGAGAAGGGTATCTGAATGTGTTTCTCCTGATACTAGTAATTTGAACTTCAATTTGATGAGCTTAATTATTACATTGGAAAAAGAAAAGAAATCTCAAGCAAATTTCTGGAACTTGACTTATAGTGTCCGCCGGACATGTACAATGTTGAAATAAACAGACATTTACAGAGATTAAGAGGGAGAGGATCATAGAGAAACAATGCTTCAAGCCTTCAAGGCACTTGTAAAAAGCCCATATTGCATGGGTTTGGTGCACTCTTGTCTTGAGTTGAGACTCAAATGATAATAAGATCATCTCACAGACTTCTTCTGTCGGATACAGGGATCTATCGACCAACTTAGGAGATGCAATATGAAAGGGTCTGACTGACACCACCACCTATTCTCCGTCCACTTGGGTCAACATACTCAACACGGTTGATGTGCCCATGACTGCAGGCAGGCTTCTCCAATGGCAACGTCACGTCGTCACCCACTGATAAGTCATTTCAGTCTCAGTAGTACGAAAAGAATATTTTTATCAAGTAAAAAATAAATACGCTAACAGGGTCAGGATCATCTAAAACTAACCATCCAAGGGTTGGTAACTCTCCAACATTGGCTACAGACAGATATCAATGCTTTTGCTTTTTCAACTTCCCACAGCTGCAGTCATTTATTGTAAGTTTTGGAAGTTGCTTCCCATCCCCAGATTTTATCAATGCTTTATCCACCGTTTTCATCTCACCCTCCCCACAAAAGTGAGCCAATAACACATGGACACATAGGGGTGTAAAAATTTTCATTCCTCTTCTACAATTTTCTGCTTCTCCTTCTCTCTACAGCTAAAATCATGGCTTCTCTACCTCTCAAAAGAAAGATCTCTTTCTCACCTTCATCACCTGATCAACAAGCCTCCTCAATTAGCAGCATATCACCTGGTAGCTACACTCACTGTCTCTATGTTTCTGATGAATTTGAGACTACTAAGCAGGAAGTCTTCAAAACCTTCCCTGATCAAAAACCACATTTTAAACCCCTAGAGAACTACTGTCCTAGTCTTCGTGATGCAATGAAGGTAGCTTTAGAGTTGGATTTTGTTCATCTTGTTACTACTTTCTCTCAAGCTATGGATCCTGTTGAGTTCCATAAAGGGTTAGGAGAGTATAGTTCTCAGATGTCTACTTTGGAGGAGATGGGTTATGATGTGAAGAAGCTGTGGGAAAAGTTTGATGAGATGAGGACTATTGCGATTGATGAAGTGGGTAACAGAAAATACAAAGAAGAGCTTAAAGAAAAGAAGAAATGTTTGGATGTTAAAGCTGATATCTCTAGGGAGAGGTTGGAGAAGATGAGAAAAGAGATGATGGTGTTAGAAGCTATGTTGAACAGCCAAGATGAACAAAGTGAAGAGATTCAATCCCAAGTCAGGAAGTGCACTTTGAAAGAGAAGGAGAACTTGGTGAGTTTCAAAACAGCTGCAGCTAAACCATGGTAAGTAGTAGTACTAGTAGCAAGGAGAGGACTAGTTCTTGAACTTTAGGAATGAGCTGGTAGTAGGAACTGAAATCTCTGATGTAGAAACACTGATTTCCTTTTAATGAAATTTAGTCTGTGATTTCCCCTTTTTGATTCTATTTCTAGCTTTCTCAATGTATGTGATAAAACCCAAACACAGTAGACTAATCAAACATCCATCTAAAATCCAAACTAGTAACTAGTACCATTTTTTATCCCCTTTTCACTTTGATTCACAATTTATCATGAGATCATTTTGTTCTGTTAAGATTTCATCAATCATTTTCTCTGAAGATTTGGGTGTTGGATTCTATAATGCTGCATCATAGATTTGAGGTGATTTCCTCCCATCAACAATGCTGTTACATGATGATCACAAATTTGTTCACATTGACATTGGTCTTTTTTTTCTTTCTCAGAATTTTTAGTAGCCAAAATTGTTGATTTTTACAACCAAAATTTATTCCAAAGGACAGTGAACTCCATGGGACTCACTTTACAAACTTAATGGAATCTAAAATATGTATGATCAGGAACTTCCATGCTCACAAGAAAATTAGGCCTGGTACATGAGTCATCTGTCCCTGACTTCTCCCATTTAGGAATCACTCCCTCATAACAAGCAGCATTCCTTGTTTTCCAAATATCAACCATAAGCCAGTGGTAATAGTAGTAGCAGCAGCAAGGAAAGGAGGATTAGTTCTTTCAGTTCAGCAGTAGAAGTAGAAGTAGTATAAGAATGAGTTGGTAGTAGGAGCTTAAATCTCTGTTGTAAAATCACATATTCCCTTTGAATGAAATTTAAGTTTGGTTCTATCTTTCTCTATGTATGTGATAAAACCCAAGAACAATAGAGTAGACTAATCAGCATGGCTCATCCATTCTGAAATCCAAACTAGTAGCTGCCTTTTTTTTTTTCACTTTTCATTTGAGTATCTGGTCCATTTATTTTGTTAAGATTTCTTCTATCAATTTCTCTAAAGGTTTCTACAATGCTGCATCATTCCTCCTATTAGCAATGATGTTAAATGATGATCAACATTGACATTGGTTAAAACCCTTTGCTTCGGAAGTTGAAAAAGAATTAGAAGCTGAAAAGAAAAGAGGGGTTTTCTTGGAGTCTTTGATAAATTGTTATTTGGGGGTTGGTGATGATAAATCTGGTGGGATTCATTGTTGATGGTTTGAGTTTAGATGATGAATTCATAGAGGGAAGTGATACCGGCTGGTAATGAAATTATTGATGATGACTATCTGAATGAAGACATGGTAATTAAATGAGTGTGTCTTTGATTTTGATTCTACAGAATATGAATTTGGGACTACTTCAACTGATCAACCAATCACCGCCGACATGTTTTCCGATGACTACTAATTACTTGCATTTTTTAAAGTATATGACCATTGACCAATGTAGAGTGTGTGATGTTAGGAAATTGAATGCTCTTCGTCAACACCATTGGGTGTACAAGTTGAAGGTAATGCGTTGGGTGAATCAAAACATGTAAGCACATTGGTGCAAGCTACGCAAGGCCAAGATATTTGACCTGTGGGATGTGAAATTCTGGAGTCTGGAGACATAATTGTGACATTCCTAAATTTGCTTACTCGTTGTTGGAGTCGTGAATTTGGGACATCCTCAATGGTGTTGGCCAGCAGATGATTGGTATACAGAATCATTTACCACATAAGCTGTGATGCTTATTACATTGTATAACAAACTTGTTTCTCCCTGAAAATGAAGGAAACTACGTAGAAATATATGGCACTGCTGGCATTTTGGCAAGAATGCCACTGGCGTGGTACAAATGAAGCGTTTCGTTGCAATTGCTGCTCCTCTTCTTGCAAGTATACTTTCGATTGATAGTGGACAGCGGTTGTGCCACCAAACATTATGTCTCTGAATTCAGTACACAAGCCCGTGATTTATCATCTTGTGAGCCAAGTAATACTTTTCAGTAATATTCAAAATTTGAATTTACAATGACTATATTTGTGCTACTTTACTTTTACAGGCCTTTGTCTTGACTTGACCTTCACCATTTTAAGCTTTCATCCAGAATAAGGGCATGCAAGAAAGCTGATTTTAAATACAGACTACACAGATAGTACTACCAAAACCCATTTTAACAAACATCATGCAGGCCATCACCGTCCATGGGAAAAACCTCACCTTGAATGACCATCCAAGGACACAGCTACTGATTCAAGCCTTTGGTGTTGGCTTTTGTAAATTTCCATTGCCATTCCAGGCTTTTGGACTGAATGTAAAACCAAATTTTGAATACAGATAACCACATTGTTTCTCTGAATTCAGTACATTTTCGCACAAGCATGTGCTG
This sequence comes from Papaver armeniacum, assembly GCA_023531295.1. Lineage (NCBI taxonomy): Eukaryota > Viridiplantae > Streptophyta > Magnoliopsida > Ranunculales > Papaveraceae > Papaver > Papaver armeniacum. Next base: position 62,708 of record JAJJWW010011975.1, on the reverse strand, counting down.
TTATCTGTGAATCTAAGTAATATTTTTCAGTCATTCAAAATTTGAATTTGCAATTACAAGAACTGTGTTGTTGTTTACTGACTATGGTTTGTCTTGAGGCTTGAGCATTACCATTTTAAGCTTTCATCCAGGATATGAGCCAGAAAGCAAATTTTGAATACAGATAACAAGTACTGCAAAAACCCATTTTTAACAACATCAAGTCCCCATCACCGTCCATGTGAACCCTGAGTCTAACCATCCAAGGACATACAAAAGATAGGCTTTAGGGTTTGAAATTTTGCATAGCCATTCCAGGCTTTTCCTGCAAAAGGTGTCTTTTCAGCGTAACCATTCTGGGCTCTATCAAACAAACAATACAGAACAGTGTACGAAATCTGAGACTACAGATAAAACAAAACAAATAAAAAACAACATTTCCCAACACACCTATCTCTTTGCCTGGAGCTATTAAACACTGCATTTTAATGGAAGCTTGTTGCATCTCTGAATATTCCATGAACTAGCAGGAATGATTAATCACCACAATGACAAGAAATTGAAAGAGACAATATGCATATGAAACAAACAAGATGGATAAATAACACAAAACAGCTGTTTGTGATTTAAGATTGATCAAATAACTAGTACATGATTCATTGACAAATGACAACTGAACCCACTCCTTGATATATCAATCTTATGATCACCACTACTAAACCAACAAAACATGAACCCTAAAACGAAACTAAACTAGGAAGGGAAATTTTCATGCAACCAAAAGATAAAAACAACAGAAAGTAAAAGCAACATCAAACAACCACCACCTTCTTCATCTAGAACAGTACTGACTATGCATCAGTTACAAGGATGACATTCTTCTCCTCAACCTTCTTAGGAATAGAGATCTTAAGAAGACCATTCTTCATCTCAGCTTTGAGTTCCTGTAAGTTAAGGTCATTATAATCCAGATCGAGATCGAAAATTATACCAGTATCATCTTCATTAACATCAGGACCAACACTAACAACAACATCTCCAGCAGGCTTTTCATCTTCTTCTTCTTTACCCAGAAGACTAGTGATAACAAGAGCGGTATCCTCAACAGTGACTTTGATATCATCCTTTCCAAACCCAGGCAAGTTGATCTTCAACTCAATACCTTCTTTCATCTCTTTAGCACTCCACCTCTTCATCATGACATTCTCTTCTTCTTTGTCATACAGCTCCATCTCCTCCAACTCAGAATCATAGAAATCTGCATAAACAACACCACAAGTTAGAAAACAAACACATCATGAAACAAAAAACTTAGATCTAAATGCTGAAAATACTGAAAATATGATATATACCTGAACTGAGAAGATCATCAGTAGTGAAAGCAGGACGAAGAGAACCACAAATGTAAGACGACCCTTTTTTGTTTTTCATCATGTTAAGTGGGGAAGAACATTTGGAGACCAAAGAAGCTGAACGTTTGGGGTTAGGGTTCTTAAGATGAGAGACCAAAGAAGCTGGACGTTTGAGTTTAGGTTTTTAAGAAGACCAAGCTTATTTTTCAAAGTGTTTGAGGAGACAACAGTAGGAACAACAGGTTTCTTTGGCATGGCCATGAAGATGGAAGCCATTGAAGTGTGGTTAGTAGATCTTAAAAACTCTCAAGGAAACCCTAGCTAGAATATACTCTTCAAAGGTTATGAGGAAGGAGATAAGACACCGTATTGTGGTGTGGGTTTTATAGAGAAATGGAAGTGAGGTTGCTTGACGACTGAGTGTATAAACTGTTGACTCGATTAGTAATTAGTGTTGCTGTTAAGTAATAATTTTATTTAATACTCTAATTAGTTGTACTGACTACTAATTTGAGACTGCTCTGGGACCTGGGGAATCAGATTTTTAAAAAAAAACAAGACAAAATTTACCATGGCTCGACCCAAAGACAGTCGAGTAGGCTAATCAACATGGCTCATCCATCTAAAATCCAAACCAGTCGCTACCACTTTTATCCCCTGATTCTTATTTAAATATGAGGTCATTTTATTTTGTTGCATGATTATTTGTTTAGAGAACTCTAATTTAATTTACTAAAAACAGTGGTGTTGCATGACTGGGACCCACATGTAAGCTTAGTATTTTTGTGTACCAGGGCCAACAATTTAGGCACTAGGGCCACGAACCTTATTATGGATCACGATAACATTTTTGTCTCATGGGTCAGAGTGTTTGTAGGGGTACCAATATTTATAAAGGACAAAACATCTTTAACCTATATTTTTAATATTAAGAGTGGTGCTGGTGCACCCTCAAGTAAATTGGTATCTCTTGTCTTTGGTTTTTTTTCACATGTCAGATACGAGTCATAATTGCAGCAATATACAGCAAATGTAATTTTACAAAATTGGTCAATTAGCCCAATAATGATAATTTCTGGGTGAAAAAGACATGTAAAATTTGATACTGTTAAAATGGACGAGAATGTAAAAATAGCCAGATGCAAACAGTTTCATCCTACCCATTTTTTAATATTTTTGCTTATTTTTAATTTACATAAAGATGCATTCAGTTTCATGCTCGATGTTTTTTAAGAACGCGCAATTGGGGGATAAAAAAACTAATTGGGGGATATGAATTACTAACCCCATCCAATAATATTCGTTAAGGGGTGTTTTTTGGGGGCAGAAATACTAAAATACCCTTATATCTAAATTAAAATTTAAAACTAAAAATCAAAATCAAAATCAAACCCTAACAAGTTAAAGATAGGTTAAATTGAATTGTTCTTGATAAAGAAGAAGAAGAAGAAGAAATGGCTTTATTGAGAAGGTACATGATACCTAATCATATTTAAAGTGTTGTTGTTTTAAACCTTCGTTTGGGTTAGAGTCATAAACTTTCAATCCACTCCCGACTTGTGTTTATGATGAATACCCTACTATTTTCTTGTTCCGGCGTAGTTTTTAGGATGAATCTCATGCCGGTACTAGTGCCGGCATGGTTTGTTAGGATGAATACCATGCCGGTACTAGTTCCGTATGGTTTTTTTAGGATGAATACCATCTTGGTACTTGCTATTTCGGACAAGTTTTTATATGTTTTGTCCTCAAACCGGCACGGTACACTTGGGAATCAACCATGCGGCACTACTACCGGCATGCTCGATAATGAACTTTCTATGCCGGTAGTGTACTTCCAATTTTCAAAATTGGGGGATATTGTATACTTAAGCATGGTGAAAGTATGAATACCATGCTTAGGTTTGGTCACCGCTTAGGCATGGTATTCATACTTTTACCATGTCGACACTGAGTTTTTCAGGCGCAGCGATGGAGAATTCAATGAAAAAGAAATCAAATTTTAATACATTAATACCTATATATGAGTATTTATATGTTCAGCTTGTTTACTTTCCTGGTTGGTTCTTCACCTAAACCTTCATGTAATATCTTGATTTGATGTTGTTGCATCAACAAATTCTATGATAATGATTTTTTTTAATGATTATCAAACTAATCTATTAACTTAACTAATTATATTTAACCACTAAACATGATTAGTAAGGGGTAGATTAGGAATTAGATAAAATGCTTAGATAAGGGGTGACCCTGATTTGATATTTAAATCCAGTTTTTGTCTTTTTCCTTTATCCCTCAATTGCGCGTTTTTTTTTAAGTTTAAGCCAGGATGAATCTAGTTTCATTCTTGCTATTTTTTTTTATGTCCATTTCACCCATACTAATTTTTACTCGTCCATTAGAACCATGTTTTGAAAATATTCGGACAAATGACCCATTTTCAGATGTAATTTTTGGTCAAATTTACATTTATAAAGAAAAAAATTTATATTCTGCTTTACTAGTTTAATAATATTAATTTTTCCATAAAAACAAGATTCACACTGAGATAATGACAGGATTTTAATACCTCAATACACAAATGTGAGTGACGAGTTTCAGAAATGGATTTTGATCCCAATGTAAATTTCGGGTAATATATACAACAATTTTTGGACCAACAGGTTAATACTTGTACCCACTTTAGTCAAATTTTAGGTTACTCAGAGCATCCACAGCGGGAGACTAAAACTAAAATTTTGGTCCAGAAACCAGACGCAGTCGAGCGGAGTAAAGATCAAAAACCAGAGTAAAACCAAAAACCAAAAACCAAACCATATTTGGTCTTTCGTTTGGTTTTAGTCGGGCGTAATTTAAAAGTACGCCTGACACCGGGCGTAGGTATTATTTACGTTTGAGGTGGGGCGTAAGTATAAAGTGCGCCTGATGGTGGGGCGTACTTTTAAATTACGCCCGATGATGGGGCGTAATTCAAAGTTACGTTTGACTTAAAAAAACAAAAACAAAAAATGAAATGGGGCGTAGTTTTAAAGTGAGCCTGATGGGGCGAACTTTAAAGTTGCGCCTGACCAAATTTTGCTCGTGCACCATAGCGTCGCAGCACGGAGTAAACCAAATTTTTTTAGTTTTTTTTGGTTTTTGCTCTTTGGTTTTACTCGCCCCACTGCAGTTGCTTTCACCTCTCCTGGCTCCCCAACTATAAATTAAAACCTTATTATTGTGTTATAAAAGAAATTTTTAAGGGCTGCAAAGGATTCAAATGTCCAAAACATGGATAAGTGGATACCTATATCATCTCATAACTAAAACCTAAATATAACAGTAGGAACAGATTTATTTGACATGGCCATGATGAAGGATGCCATTGAGTTGAGTGTGGTAGTAGATCTTAACTCTCAACGAAACCCTAGAATATACTCTTCTAGGGCTGTCAATGGAACCTATTGGAACGGTAACTAGCTCTTCCATTACCGTTACCGATATTTCCTACCGGAATTCCGATACCGATAATTTCCGGCGGAATTTTAAAAATCAAAACCGCTACCGTTCCATTAAGTTAACGGATATCGGTAATTTTACCGATAAATACCGTTAAGTGACAATATTATACATAACCTATTTCTCATACTAAAAATTAGTTCAAAATAAGAAATTTTAGGTTCCAAATCCATGCAAAACACAATGTTCTTAGTTATATGTTCTTGCAAAAAAAAAAAAAAAAAAAAGAAATTCAAAAACGGGTAATACTAACACTATAATATACATGTGTGACAATAGATACCGGTAACGGTAATTAATGGAACGGTAAGTGCCTAAACCGATACCGTTCCAATAAGGCAAAAATTACCGATAATTTTTCCATTACCGATTTCCGATACCGTTATGTCGGAAAATTTCCTATAGGAACTCGAATTATCGGTACCAGAATCCGGAACTCGGTATTCCATTGACAGCCCTTCAAAGGTTCTGAGGAGATAACTGATAAGACAATATTGTGGTGATATGTATAGAGAAAAGGAAGTGATGTCGCTTGACAAAGTGCACGAAATGTTGACCCAATATTATTAGTGATAACTTAGTAATAAAACTTAAGTAATAATTTTATAATTACAGGTACTAATAACTGCCTGATCGGAGACTGCTCTGGGTATGAATTAGATTTAAAACAAGACAGAAAATTAACCATGGCTCAATGTATCTGATAAAACACAAAGACAGTAGAGTAGAGTTGACTAATCAACTTGGCTCATCCATCTAAAACCCAAACTAGTCACCTCCTTTATCCCCTGATTCTCATTTAGATGTGTGGTCATTTTATTTTTTAAAGATTTCTTCAATTAATTTATAAAAGATATTTGAGTGTTGGGTTCTACAATGCTGCATCGTAGATTTTGATCCGTTTCCTCCAACTACATCGTGATCTCAAATATGTTCACATTGACATTGGTCTCGAATAATAGAGAGATGAAAGGTTCATTAGTTGTCGCCGCAAACAATTGTTCTCGGAGCTTGTTGTGGGTACTCAAGTTACGCATCCTTAATGCAAAAACCCATTTAAAACCGGAAATGCTTCGTATCCCGCGGGCCATCCCGAAGATTGGGAATGTGAGAGAGAGCGGGTGGGACCCACACTTATCCCGCCCCCTGCAAACCGCCAAGCCATAAGGAGTTCCCTTTTTTTTCCCTTGTCGGGACACACCGCAGGATCAGGCCGCGGTGAGTGTATCATTTCCGATTTAAAACCCCTTGAGAAGTACTGTCCTAGTATTTTTGATGCAATTAATGATGGTAGCCTTAGAATTGGATTTTTTTCATCTGGTTACTAACATTTTCTCAAGCTGCGGATCCTGTTGCGAACTATAACAACCTTGAAATTTGAACTTTTTTTTTATTCGAGAAAGATTTTATTGATCAGAAGTTCATGTTACATAAAGTTATGTCTTCCAGAATCCAACCACTAATGTCCCGTGGGAAAACATTTGAAAACTCAAAACTTAGAACATTGCTTCCAGCTTTTTTTTGCTATCAAATCTGCCACTCCATTCTTTAGTTTATTAACTGACTGACAAGAAAACTGAACTTGACACTGAAACAAAAACTTAGTATCTATGATGATATTCTGGTTTTACCAGTGAACATAGGAAGATTCCTCATTTATTGACTTAATTAAAACATCACTGTCTGACTCAAGAATGACCCTCTTAAAGTTCTTTAAAATTGCCCACTCTACAGTTTTATGCAAGGCTAAACACTCTAGGTGCTCCACCTTTTGGTCTTGTATCATTCCTCCATTGAAGAGCATTCCTTTGACTCCAAGGCAGTTACCTGCAAAATCTCTAGCTATTAGTCCTATAGCTCCTGTTAAGTTATTCTTAAGAAAAGATGCATCCACATTCATTTTGATAGCATCTCTGTCTGGGGGCTCCCATTTATGTTCATGTACTTGTAAACTGATAAGATTAGCAGACTGGCTAATAATTTTCCTTTTGCAACTATCTAGAAGAGTAAGAATGCTATTATTAGTGAAATTTCTATTTGGCATGACATTTCGAAAAAAAATAGCGCACCTATCTTACCATATAGACCATATATTAATCATCAGCAAGAACAACATATGGTCATTGTTAGAAGGGAAACTATTGGCAACATTAGGAGAAAACTAGCTGAGGACCTAAAAAGATTACCATGCAAAGTACATATGCTACTCATATTCACATTAACACTAAACCAAATAGATCTAGCATAGGGACAGTCTAGAGAAATATGATCTGCTATTTCCAATGGAGCATTACAAAAATACAATGGGTCTCAACGTCTTTTTGTACCTATATATCTTATCCCTAGTTGAAATTATGTCTTTGAGTCATTTCCAGGTAAAAAGTTTTACTTTGTGAGGGATTTTACATCTCCAGAGAGCTTTCTAAACCTCTTCACTTACCTGTTGAGCCCAAGCAGTCTCGGTAGAGTGAATACTGAGAACTTTGTAAGCACTTTTTACAGTGAACATACCTGTTCTACCATGTATCTGTCGGGAAACCGAGGTTACGTTCATTTCGAACCAGCATGCTTTCATAGAAGTCAATTCCGTGAAACATCTCACTTTAGATAACTAGCTCGAATCCTCCACTTACATCTTTAGATTAGCATGATCGGATAATACTAGCACGAATATATAATCAATACGACAATATAAAATCACACACGACCCAAAGATTACGTGGTTCACCTTTGTAGGATACATCCGCGGCCAAAACCACCCCGAAAATCTTCATTATCATAACAAGGTATTACATCAGCACACATCATATAATCAACCAGTTATATAACCCACTATCACTAAACGTTAGAAACAACAAGACATATTACGAAGGGTTTACCTCTTCCTTTGTTCTTCTTCTTCCATAAACCTCCACCGCCATGATTGCTTCGACTCTAGACAAGAAGAATACCATGAATTCTAGCTTCTCCGTATGAACCCTAGAAACCGTAGATTTGTACTGTACCGTTCTCACTACAAGTCAGTTTTCTCACATAGTGTTTCCCTATCACCAACCATTATAGGACACAAAGGTTGTGACCCTCGATTACTCTTGTTTTTGAGAGGATTCTCCAAGAGAATGGATTTCTACTCCCCATATAAGCCTCTTATATAGTAGTTAAATCATTTCTCCCCAAGTCTTAAAGAACTGCTAAGAATGGTCTCACACCTTATTTAGGAAACCCTAAACTTGGAAAACACTCATACAAACCGTCATATAAGTTTCCTAATCCAAACAAACCTTGTAGACATTCCAAACCCGAAACTGCCCTTTAGCCACGGTTTTGACAGCATTAGATCACTGTTTCCGCTTCAAAAACTATCGTTGTTTCTGCTTCAAAAACTATCACCAAAAGTCTAATTTCAGCATTAGATCATTGGAGTTCGAAAAAATAATTAAATTTAAATCTTACAACAATTCAACAAATTCAATTTTTAAACTCAAAACTTTTAAAATTATTACTATCGAATTTGGTTCACATTCACCGCTTATTTTTTGTTTCGATGCAGTTGTATAAGCACAATTATATATTCACTAATTTCTTTGTTAATAGTACCAAAAATATGTGATAAGCAGTTTTTATTACGATTATTGATATTACCGGTATCTTCGCAAAAAAGAAGAAAAAAATCGAACTTTCCGCCGAAAGGTTGATCACTATTGATGGCAAGAAGTGTATATCCGTAATTTCTACATATACTTTCATCTTCATTCATTGAATACTTTGGACCACAAACCCCACCGAAAGCTTGAGATGATTTTTACTGTGAACTTGATGACATTTTGAAAAAGAAAAAAAAAATTAAATTACGAAATAATATAAAAATGATTAGAGAAGGCCGACGTGGAGAAGGTTTAATTTGAAATGAGTGAAATGGTTAGTATTTATGGGGAATTCAAAGGGAGTCGTTGGATATAGCAGTCAGATATTTCTGTTAGGTGATAAAACTACCGCCGCGCGAAACGATAGTCACCCAATGACCCTATCTGAGTTGTGCGACTGAATCTGTGTCTGGCGTCTTAAGTTATGCCGCACAACACCTCTTTTTCCTTTCTATAGGTTTGATCATCCGTTTTAATTGTTTGTTCGTCCAATAGTAGGAACAAATTCCATAGGTATTGCTTTATACATTTGACATTAGCCGCTACATGGCTCATTTTAACCTTGGTATTGCATCCCTTCTCTAAGGAATATAGTGTGTATATTTCGGGGCCGTCTCGACAATTAAACGACCTTGTGCGAAAGTTCTTGGAACGCTCTTTAATGGGGAAAAAAATCACACGTAGTTTGTATGTTTTCTTCAAATCTATTGTATATAACACTTGAAACGAAGGATTTTATGTCCAATAATATGGCCAAACTGCAGCATGACTCATCCGGAAATGAAATGTATCTTATATATATGGTAAATAAGTTGAAAAATTGGAAACCTTTCTGTCAGAAACGAGAACAAACTTAAACAAATTGAAGAAGTCGCCGTCCAATTACTCTTCGCTTTAGAATTATACTCCATCTGTTTTATGAAAAAGAGATACTTTTACTTTTTCAATTTGGCCTATTTTTAGACTAAAATGAAAAAGTGAAAATATCATTTTCTAAAAACGGAGGGAGTATTAAAGTTAGAAAATAGCTAAGACAAGAAAAAAAATTGACAACTAAAAAAATATTTCACTGGGAAACCGCTTAAGACGGCATGTAGTCGGACGATATGGTCCGAAAAGTAACAATACCGGAATACTCTTCTAGGAACATTTGTATATGTCCGAAAAATTTGAACTACCAAAAACTATTGGGCCAAAGAAATACAAGCCCGTGCTAACTTAGAAAAATTTCCGCCTTGTGCAAGTGCACAACTTGAAGAGCCGGCCCTGTATATTTCTACAGCAATATATGAAAAAGTAGGCCAAAATTGTTTTTTGTGTTATAAACGTTTATTTATGTTAATAATATCTAGGGTAAATCCCGTTTATTACCGGGATGCCCTTGTGTCTAGCCTATATAAATAGAGGTTGTATTCTCCCTTTTCGTTCTGAGACATTAATAAGAATTCTCCTTCTCTCTCTATTTTTCTATCTTTTACACTACGTAATCAGCAACGAAGCTCTACTAGCTAATCGGTAATTTTTTTAGAACCCTAGTTTTTATTTTTATTTTCTTTTGTATTGAAAAAAAAAAAATTCTTACGTTTATCGGTTTTGATTGATCGGTAATCAAATCGGTAATCGTATAAAAAAAAAAACATATGTTTATGCATATTATCTAAACCAATAGATAATATTTGTATAGCATCTTTTGTTTATGTTTCTTTAAATTTAATAAATGGTCGGCTTAATCATAGTAATATGTTTGTGTTGTCAACGTACAAAGTACAACAAGTTTTCTTTATTTTATTTTCAATTAGTTTTCTTCCATAGACATGAAAGTTTTTTGGGATTCGTGAAGATATATTACAAATCATGTAATTATAATTTTCACTCCCATATAAGTCCAAACAGACTCCAATTGACTAGTCTAATGGAGTAGGACAGCGTAAAGTTTTTTTTTAACAATGTATATGTATACGAAAGTTGTTTACAAATATTTTTTTTTTGTATTATTGCTCAAGTATTTGTATGTATATCAATTATTTATTGGTCATGTCTGGCTATGCCGTCTAACCAATAATTTCTTTTTATTATTATTATTTTTTTCTTATATACGTGCTTCACAAATTTATTGGTCATGTCTGGCTATGCCGTCTAACCAATAATTTCTTTTTTTTATTATTTTTTTTTCTTATATACGTGCTTCACAAATTTATTGGTCATGTCTGGCTATGCCGTCTAACCAATAATTTCTTTTCATTATTATTTTTTTCTTATATACTTGCTTCACAAATTTATTGGTCATGTCTGGCTATGCCGTCTAACCAATAATTTTATCTTATTTTATTATTTATTGTGCCATGTTTAATATTTTTTTATTTTATACTCAGACAATGTCCAAACTCTCTAACCTGGACTTCATGGCCCTTGACATTACTGGAAAGAACTATTTGTCATGGATTTTGGATGCAGAAGTGCACCTTAGTGCCAAGACTTTGGGAAACACTATTGTTCAGAACAACAAAGAATCCCCTGAGGATCGCAGCAAAGCCTTAATTTTTCTCCGTCATCACCTTGACGAGGCTTTGAAGTCCCAATATCTTACGGTGAAAGACCCGTACACTTTGTGGACAGAGCTGAAAGATCGTTTTGATCATCAGAAGACAGTGATTTTACCTCGTGCAAGGTATGAGTGGATGCATCTGCGCCTCCAAGATTTCAAGAGTGTAAGTGCATACAATTCAGCACTTTTTCAAATTGTCTCTCGTTTAAAACTATGCGGTGAAACAATTACTGATGCTGATCTTTTGGAGAAGACTTACTCCACCTTTCATGCTTCAAACATTTTGCTTCAACAGCAATATCGTGAAAGGCAGTTTAAGAAATATTCAGAGCTTATCTCTTGCCTTCTAGTAGGCGAGCGGAATAATGAGTTATTACTCAAGAACCATCAAAGTCACCCAAGCGGGTTCAATAGTTGCTCCAGAGATGAACGCTACGAAACTCGTGTCAATGCTCTTTAAGCCGTGGAAAGAACATGGACGTTCGTTAGGTCCTAAAAAGCCCAACTTCAAGAAGAAGGTGGTAATAATTCCCATTATCGAAGGGGAAGAAGAACGTGTTTCCAAAACAAAAAGGCAAAAGTTCACAAAGTCATTCAAAGCACCATGAAAGTGTCTCACCGTTGTGGTTCACTGTGGCACTTTGGGCAAATGTTTGCCGTACTCAAGGCACCTTGTTGATCTTTATCAAGCGTCTATTAAGGGAAAGGAAAAGAAGGCTGAAACCAATTTTTCCCAATATGACATACCAATGGATATTGCCCATCTTGATATTTCTGACTTCAAGAATGATGGAAATGAGATTGAAGACACGGATTCCATTTTCAAGGATATCTGAGTTTATTTGTTTTATGATCAGTTCTTTTTAGTAGATTGAGTAGTAGTTTGGTTTGAATAAGTGACAATGTTTTGTCATATTTTTTAGAGATTATTTTTCTTTTAGGCAGTTGATTTTAATGTATTAGTTATTGAAATTCTCTTTAGTAATGAAATTATTTTCTTAGTATTTATTCTCCATAACTTATATTATTGTCTTTATTTTTCTAAAGGGATATGGATATTGATAATGGAAAGCCGAAAACAAGTGACGAAGATATATGTCTTGTTGACAGTGCAACAACGCACACAATTTTTCGTAACAAAAGGTTTTTCTCTCATTTAACGTTAGCTACGGCCAATGTTACTACAATTTCAGGGACTTCTAATCTTGTTGAGGGACATGGAAAAGCATCGATAATACTCCCTAATGGTACAAAAATCCATGTCCAAGATGCCTTATTTTCAACAAGATCCAAACGCAACTTGTTGAGTTTTAAAGACATTCGTCTTAATGGGTATCATATTGAGACAACAAACGAAGCTAACAAAGAGTATCTATGCATTACTGCCATTGTCTCAGGTAAGAAACAAGTCTTAGAAAAGCTTCCATCTCTATCTTCTGGATTATATCACACTATCCTAATTGAATCACATCTTGTGAGTCATTCTAAGACTTCTGATCCCGGTGTTTTTAAACTTTGGCATGACCGTTTGGGTCATCCGGGATCAACTATGATGCGTAGAGTTATTGAAAACTCATATGGACATCCTCTAAATAGACTAAAAGTCTTATCATTTAATGATTGTCCATGCATCGCTTGTTATCAAGGAAAATTGATTATTAGGCCATCATTGATGAAAGTTGGCATCGAATCACCTAATTTTCTGCAACGAATTCAAGGTGATATATGTGGACCAATTCACCCTTCGTGTGGACCATTTCGTTATTTTATGGTTCTTATTGATGCTTCAACACGATGGTCACATGTTTGCTTACTTTCGACTCGTACTGTTGCATTTGCAAGACTTCTTGCACAAATTATTAAGTTACGAGCTCAGTTTCCAGATTTTCCTATTAAAACCATTCGTCTTGATAATGCTGGTGAATTTACCTCTAAAACATTTAATGATTATTGCATGTCAATTGGCATTGATGTTGAACACTCTATCGCTCATGTGCACACTCAAAATGGCTTAGCGGAATCATTTATTAAGCGCTTACAATTGATTGCCCGACCATTAATCTTAAGGTCTAACTTGCCATTTTCAACATGGGGTCATGCAATATTACATGCTGCAGCATTGGTCCGTATAAGACCAACCAGCTATCAAAAATACTCACCTGTACAACTCGTATATGGGCATCAACCAAATATATCTCATCTTCGAACTTTTGGTTGTGCTGTGTATGTTCCCATTGCTCCACCACAGAGAGCGAAAATGGGTCCTCAACGTAGACTCGGCATATATGTTGGCTATGACTCTCCATCTATCATTCGGTATTTAGAACCTCAAACAGGAGATGTTTTTAAAGCTAGATTTGCTGATTGCCAATTTGATGAATCAAATTTCCCGTCGTTAGGGGGAGATAAGACAAAGCTTGAGGAACGCCGTGAAATTTCATGGAATACACCATCATTAGCCCACTTTGATCCTCGTACAAAACAATGTGAAATTGAGGTTCAAAGAATCATACATTTGCAAAATATTGCAAACCAAATGCCTGATGCATTTACTGATACAGGTAAGGTAACAAAATCACATATACCTGCTGCAAATACTCCTGCGAGAGTAAGTATCCCAGAAGGACATCATGATAATCAGTCCACGATACGCTTGAAGCGTGGAAGACCTCTTGGTGCAAAGGATTTAGTTCCGCGGAAAAGAGATCAGTAGTTGGCATTAGGAAAAAGCCATTCACTCTCGAAACATTGATTGATCAATCAAATACTTGATACACAAGTTGCACCCGAAGAGGCACATGTACCTCGGAACAATGAGATCTCTATAAACTATGTTGGTACAAGACAAAATCTGGGATAGGAATACAATTATTACTGATAGTAAATTTGCTTTTACAGTTGCTTTGGATATCATTGAAAATATTGATGATCCTGAACCACAGTCTATCGAAGAATGTCGTCGTAGAAAAGATTGGCCTAAGTGGGAGGTTGCAATCCAAGCAGAGTACAACTCATTAGTAAAACGTGGAGTCCTTGGTCCTGTTGTTGTAACTCCTGAAAATGTAAAAGCTGTCGGATACAAATGGGTATTCGTACGAAAACGTAACGAGAAAAATGAAATTGTGAGATATAAAGCTCGACTCGTTGCACAAGGTTTTTCACAAAGACCAGGTATTGATTATCAAGAAACTTATTCTCCAGTGATGGATGCCATCACATTCCGGTTTCTTATTAGTTTGGCAGCTTCAGAAAAGCTTGAAATGCGTCTTATGGATGTAGTTACAGCTTATCTTTATGGGTCACTTGATAGTGACATTTATATGAAACTTCCCGAGGGATTTCGTATGCTGAAGCAGACAAGTCCAAAGATCGTAGTGTATACTCAATAAAACTTCAAAGAGCTCTATATGGACTAAAGCAATCTGGAAGAATGTGGTATAATCGCCTCAGTGAATATTTATTGAAAGAGGGATATACCAATAATGCTATTTGTCCATGTGTTTTCATTAAGAAATCCAATTCTGGGTTTTCTATTATTGCAAAGATCGTTGATGATCTAAATCTTGTTGGAACTTTAAAAGAACTCATTGAAACCATTGCTTACTTGCAGAAGGAATTTGAGATGAAAGATCTTGGTAAAACTAAGTATTGTCTTGGTTTACAAATTGAGCATGTCTCAAATGGGATATTTGTCCATCAATCTACTTATACGAAAAAAGTCTTAAAACGATTTTATATGGACAAAGCACATCCACTGAGTTCCCCTATGGTTGTGAGATCACTTGACGTGAATAAAGACCCATTTCGACCTAAAGAAGATGGTGAAGAACTTCTTGGTCCGGAAGTGCCATATCTAAGTGCAATTGGTGCTCTTATGTATCTTGCAAATTGCACAAGGCCAGATATTGCTTTTTCAGTTAATCTGTTAGCTAGATACAGTTCTGCTCCAACTCGAAGACACTGGAATGGAGTCAAGCACTTATTACGTTATCTTAGTGGAACTATTGATTTAGGTTTATTTTACCCTTATGAATCTAAGTCAAAACTAATTGGGTACGCAGATGCAGGTTATCTTTCAGATCCACACAAAGGACGATCACAAACTGGGTATTTGTTTACTTATGGAGACACAGCTATATCTTGGCGGTCAGTGAAGCAAACAATTTCAGCTACATCTACAAATCATTCTGAACTAATAGCGATCCATGAAGCAAGCCGGTGAGAGCGTCTGTTAAGGTCGATAATACATCATATTCAAGAATCATGTGGACTTCCTTCAACTAAAGATTCACCAACAATATTATACGAAGACAACACTGCTTGCATTGCACAACTAAAGGAAGGATTTATCAAAGGTGATCGAATAAAGCACATCAGTCCGAAGTTCTTTTTCTCACATGATCTACAGAATGATGGTGTGATTGATATCCAACAAGTACGTTCAAATCACAATCTAGCAGACCTCTTCACTAAGGCATTACGAACTTCTACATTCAAGAAATTAGTTCACAAAATTGGAATGCGCCGACTTAAAGATTTGTAGGCCAAGATTTCGCTGAAGTATCCATCAGGGGGAGCATCATTAGGACTTAAACGCGCTGTACTCTTTCCTTCGTCAAGGTTTGTCCCACTTTGGTTTACTTGTCAAGGTTTTAATGAGGCAAACATATGCGTGTCCAACACCATTACGAGTCTCACACATTTCGGGTTTTTCTCTCTTGATTTTCTGATATATTTTTATGACTTAGACACAGTGGTCATCAGGGGGAGTGTTATAAACGTTTATTTATGTTAATAATATCTAGGGTAAATCCCGTTTATTACCGGGATGCCCTTGTGTCTAGCCTATATAAATAGAGGTTGTATTCTCCCTTTTTCGTTACAGACATTAATAAGAATTCTCCTTCTCTCTCTATTTTTCTATCTTTTACACTATTTTGGTCGTTTTTATATCAATAAATCTTCAACATTCTTACCAATAAAAATAAATAAATTTACAACCATAAGTCAAAATTATGCTCATATGATGATTTTTTATCAGTCCATTTCCAAACCTCTTAGGCCAGCGCTGGCTTGCACGGGTCTCCAAAACTTACAAATCGATCCTTGTAGAAATTCTTTGTAGTTACATATACAAAGCACTCCAGAACAATTTTGGTCCTATTAGAGCAACTGCAGTGGGGAGACTATAACCAAAGACTAAAAACTAAAAAAAATTGAAAAAATGGGTTTTACTCCGTGGTGCGACGCTACGGTCGGAAAACCAAATTTTCCAGGCGCAACTTTAAAGTTGCGCCCCACTTTTTTTTTTTTTTTCCAAAGTTGCGCCCCATTTTTTTTTTTTTTTTTTTTTTTAATTCGGGCGTAACTTTGAGTTACGCCCGATCATCAGGCGCAACTTTAAAGTTGCGCCCCAATCAGGCGAACTTTAAAGTTGCGCCCCAATTTTTTTTTTTTTTAAATTCGGGCGTAACTTTAATCTGCGCCCCACCAGGCGCAACCTTTAAACTTCGCCCGACCAAAGACCAAATATAGTTTGGTTTTTGGTTTTAGTCTGGTATATGATCTTTACTCCTCTCCGTAGCGCTTGGTTTTTCGACCAAATTTTTAGTTATACTCATCGACTGTGGTTGCTCTTAGAACTAGATTGGCCGGATTTGATGGGAATGGGTTCATCATCCTGGGGTCTTTAGGGGCAACCCAAAAGAATTAGGGCGACACAAAACGACAAAAAGCTGTCATAATCGGTAGGTTATTTCACAATCGGTAGGTTATTTTCGGGGCGTTTTTTTTAATCCCAAACTACCCTTTACAATCGGTAGATAACTATACAATCGGTAGTTAATCAACAATCGGGAGTAAATTTAGTTTGTATAAATTCCGAATATAAAGTATCCCCAAAATAAAATCCTCTATCTTTTGAATTTTGACTATCCTATAATCGGTAGTATATAAAGTTATCTTGACTCCCGATTAAAGTAGACCTTTGGCAAATATCCTACCATAATCGGTAGGGAATTTAGGTTATTTAACTCCCGAATATAGAGTAGCCCCAAAATGAGATTTTGCGAAAATCCTTTTTTTTTGAAATTTTGGTTGAGCCTATAATCGGTAAGAAAGGAAGAGTTATCATGACTTCCGATTATACAGTGGCTCTCTTTGCAAATATCCAACCATATTCGGTAGTCTAAATAGTTCATATAACTACCGAATATAGAGTAGCCCCAAAATCAGATTTTGCAAAAATCCTTTTTTTTTTTTTTGAAATTTTGGTTGAGCCTATAATCGGTAGTAAATGAAGTTATCTTGACTTCCGATTATCCTTGCTCTCTTTGCAAATATCCAACCATATTCGGTAGTCTAAATAGTTCATATAACTACCGAATGTAGAGTAGCCCCAAAATCAGATTTTGCAAAAATCTTTTTTTTTTTTGGAATTTTGGTTGAGCCTATAATCGGTAAGAAAGGAAGAGTTATCATGACTTCCGATTATACAGTGACTCTCTTTGCAAATATCCAACCATATTCGGTAGTCAAGATAGTTCATATAACTACCGAATATAGAGTAGCCCAAAATCGATTTTGCAAAAATCCTCTTTGAAATTCATTTTCTCGTAGAAAATTTTTTCTACGAGACGCCTCTCGAACACAGTTAGGGAGGCTACGCCCCCTGACCCCCTCGTATAGCGTCTGACATTGTATTCATACCACGTCCATGCCCGCACCGAGCTTTTTCAATGCATTGGTTGAGCCTATAATCGGTAGTAAATGAAGGTATCCCGACTTAGAATATAGAGTTGCCCCAAAATGAGATTTTGCAAAAATCCTCTATTTTTCTAATTTGGTTGAGCCTATATTCGGCAGTCAAAATAGTTTATATAACTACCGAATATAGAGTTTCCCCAAAAATGAGATTTTGCAATCGGTAGCTAAAAAAAACCTAAACTACCGATTATGAAGGGGTATACAAGTATTTTCAACCTATTTTGTCTTTTGTGTCGCCCCTAATTCTTTCGGGGTTGCCCCTAAAGACGCCAGGTTCATCATGTCTAGGATTCTATAAAAAAAATTGACGAAAACAAGAAACAAAATTTGAAAGCTCAGATTAGCCGTTCTGTGTATGATCACCGGGGCAAAGTGATGGTTTAGGGCAGGTGGGTCCAGACCACAACTTTCATTTACCTTAAAAAGAAAATTCCAGCTTTGTGAGAAGATGTGGTCAAAACTTTGTGTGTTGTTTTCGTTTCAACTGTGGTTTTGGTAAGTGGTAATCGTACTACTAGAGTCTGTAAAGCTCTGGCCGTTGGGATGCATTCGCACCATCCCAATTTTGTCTCTATTCACTCTTCCATTTTATTATTCTTGTGTTTTCCTTTTGCTTTTCTTAACCACATCTTCTCCTTACACATACATATATCTCTTGCATATTATTATTACCCATTGAAGAAGAAACAAAAGATATAAACTACATGGTATAACACTCTCTTCAGTCTGTCTTTAGTACATTAATCATATGATTCATATTAATCCTGGCGAGATTGGGGTATACCCAAACTAATTGGGGTATACCCAATGAGAAGGGGACATGGTGTGTCATTATTAAAAAGTGTGATTTTACTTTAATACCCTTGAAATAATTAAATCTTAAAAATAAATTCATTTCTTAATTTCATTAACCATAAAATTAAAAAACTAACCAACTCTTAATCTTCTCTTCTTCTTCATCTTCATCTTCCATCAACCAAACCCATATAAAAATCTCAACTTTGATTTTCCAAAAAAAATGTTGACTCTACCAAATGAAAAGAAGACTATAAATGATGTTTAAACTTAAACCCATCATTTTGTTGTGTGATTTGATTGTTATATCGGGTTAGAAATCGAAATTTATGATTTACGTGTCTTGGCCGGCAAGGTCGTGACATGCATATCTTGCCGACTTTTCATAATGACCATGGCGGCGACGTAAAAAATTTCAAAAATGGCAGAGGTATTTTTGAAGACCTTGCTTGGCCAATACAGCCGGAAGGGTATTTTTTGAATACCTTGTCTTAGGCCAAAAGCAAAATTTTAAGGGTATTTCTTGAATACCTTCTTACCAATAAATTTTTTATGTCATCTCCTATGTCAAAAAACAAAAGTCGGCAAGGTCGACGATGAAGATCTGCTGGCCACTTTTGGCCGGCGAGGTCGGCGATGAAGACCTTGCCGGCCACTTTTGGTCAAGGAGGTCGACGATGAAGATCTTGCGGCCACTTTTGGCAAGATGATCTTCATTAGTCGACCTTGCCGACTTTTCATACTTTCGGAACTAAAAGTGTTGATTTATTCTTTGATTTTAAGTATGATTTCATATAATAGATTTGCAATCCCCTTTTTAGAAGTATTTTGGTTGTGTGCTTCATTTTCGTTGCAAGAGATATTCTCACAAAAAAAAAAAAAAATCATCAAAAATCATCCCACAAAAGTCAATCAAAAACAAAATTTCATAAGTTTTAATCTATTCAATCAATTTAAACTTAATTAATTAATCTAATCAAACTTTTAGTGTTAATTAAACGAGGGCAATTTTGCCATTTTGAAAATATTTGGTTAAGGGGTGACCTCTTTTACTTCAAAATGACCCTATTTTGTCTCATTGGGTATACCCCAATTAGTTTGAGTATACCCCAATCTCGCCAGGATATTAATCACCATGCCATATCTTTGATTTGTTTCTTAAAAGGAAGGGTTCTGGTTTCTTGGGATCTATATCAGTTCTTTAAAAAAAAATCTGTGACTGATATTTAACCAGCAAGGGAAATCGTTCCCAATGAGTTGTATAAAACCCCTTGTGTATTAATCTACAAGGGCCAAACCTTTATTTTATTTTTCTTCTTCTTCTCCTCATCACCAGACCAGATTTTGATGTCTTAAACGGTGAATGATTTGATTGCATTTTTTTAGTTTTTTATTTTTGGTACAAGATTGCAGAAATCAAGATGCTTGCTACTGTTTTGTGCCCTATTTAATTTCAAAAAAAAATCACTAAAACCTTTGTTTAGCAAAAATAAATAAACGGAAACTGCATGTACTATTTTTGATGCTCTAATTTTAATTACTTGTTTTTATCTAACACCCTAAAAAAGCTGAATAAGCATTTAATGCATTACAGCATCACGCGTAACTTTTTCTCCTCACCACGTTATTTATTCAGACTTCAGAGCCAGTCAGCTAGTTCCGGTTCTAGAAAAATACACGGCATAGAGGGTAACCAACCAATAATAATGTGACTGACCGAGGGTTAACACAATGTCCCGAGTATCCAAGCATTGCTAGTGCCTAGCTTAATTGCAGCATCTTTTGTTGGTGCCTGCCTTGCAGTCTAAATGCCCAATCCTAGTGTTTGGACTAGTTGTAATCTTAAGTTACAGGACTGTGTCCTATACATATATAAAGGTGTAACTAGTTTTTCGTGTTGAGAGAAGCTCACTTCTATAATTTTGTTTTTGAGGAATTTATAATGGATAAGAATGTGTCATATTAGACAATTGTCATGCATGATATTCTACTGCTAGTACTAGTCACTCGATTACATTGCTAAGTTTTTATGATTATACACTGTAACATTGTTTTGTTATCAAATTATTTTCTAGGAAATGGAAAAGCACAACATCGAAGGGAAAAGGGAGGATGGGGTTGGAGAAGAGGTCACTGAAGAGGACAAACAAGAGTATCCTCCAGAAATCAGACATCAAGATGCAGAAGTAATGCATAAGGCTGATACTGCTGGTAAAAGAAATTTTCCCTTTGAAGTTGTGTGCATATTCTAACTTTTATTTGATATAATGCGGGGTTACAAGCAAGTTAAGATTATATTTATTTTTTATCAGCATTGCTTCTGTAAATGGTCACAATTCAAGACTAGATAGGAAGTATAGTAAAACATGGACTTAATTTCAATCCCGTCTGGCCGTCTTTCCAATTTTTTGCCAAAATATTTTGGTTAGTGTTTCATTTCGGAGAACTGATTGTTGTTTTTCCTCCCAGGGGATGGAGGAGGAGGAAAGTTGGAACACATAAAAGTGGGGTGCTTCTATCAATTAAAGCCCACCCATTCACCTGATGAGATTTCTTCCCTGCCGGCTCAACTCAGATCAGTTCGGGTAGTCAAGGTGAGCTAATAGTTGTGATCCTCACTTGAATAGTTTATACATTCTTCACTCGAAATGGATATAGTAGCTTATTATTGTTTTATTTTGGGGTAAACAGCTAAATAAATGGGTCAAATTGTGATCCTTTTGTGTGTTTTTGGTTGCTGTAGGTACTAACAAAGACAGAAAATAATGTAACTGTAAGGTTCCCAAGTATGATAATTACCTCGAAAATTCTAGTGTCATCTCTGGTGATGAAAATGAGAGTGTCCAGTTCCACCACCACCAAGTACCAATGAAGACAGCTAGAGAATTTACATGGGACTCCAGAACATGATCAGAGTATCCACTTAGAGCACCCATCGATGCAGATTGACGAATTACATGGGCTTCCTGAACTAGATGAAGTGTATACTATGAGTACAGAACTAGCAGGAACAATACTGATTCACCAAATACAGTCTTCCGAAATACTTGAAAAGAAAAATCTGAAGAGCTTTTGGACTTCACCAATGCAAGAACAAAGTGATGAAGACTATTTTAAAGATACAGGGACAAGTATATCTGCAATGATTGTAGAGAAAGATCAAATCCTTGTACAAGCTGATACACGTGTGATTAGAGAAGGTAAACGCTTGTTGAGATCTAAAGGTGGTTGGGCAAGGGTCCAGGAAAACACCGTAAGTTGATTAATCTTATCTTTCTACAATTACATATACTATTTATTTTTTAATCACAAATTATGGAGTATATACTATTATTTGTAGTCGAGGAGTAATTTAGTGTTTAACTATAGGTGAAGAAAGAATAGTTGAAAAAATTCAGGATGCAGATTTCTGTGTACTGGGAATATGTGGAAATGCACAATTAGGATACGACTGTCATATGGCATTGTACAATGAGGTAAAAAAAAGTGTATACTGTATTTCGTACTTCCACCACAATATCATCAATTTATTCTTAGAACTCTTTCAAATCATTAACAGCTGTCAGAACTGAGCTTACAAGGGGAACCTCAAAAGAATGCGGCCGAAGTTGGCAGAATGCTGAAGTCAATCTATGCAGCTTGTAAAAAGAAAATACTCGAGGAAAACCCTGACCAGGAAGAAGACGAATTTGAAATGTTCGATTCTGATTGCTATGTATGATTATTATGATGAGAGAGGAGGATGTGAAGCTAAACTGATGCGGCTGGTAGACGGTGAAATTGATGATACGTATCCTGGAAAACCGTATTAATGCTTAGGGACAGGGAGTGATGCGGCATTCAATTATATAGAAAAGAACTATCACGATAAATTGACAGTAAAAACTGGTATTGACGTTTTGATAGGTGCCGTGCGAGCAGTAGCAGTTGAAATTGCAGCACGAGAAAACAACAAAGAAGATGTTGGAGTAGGAGGCCGTATAAGAGGTAATAATATTATCAACTTCATTATTATTTGAACACAAGTTAAAGAATGCTTATTGGTTTTAAAATTTGTAGTTAGATTGAAATATTTAGTACTCGTAGCTTTCTAACTGTTATTAGTGATTTTGCTTTTCAGTTTGTTATATGAGACCAAGAAGTAAAGAACTACGGCAGCAGTTACCTTTGTCTCAAAGACTAAAACAACAAGATAGGTCAGTCACCTATTGTGATGTTGGAGAGATACGACTTCCCGCTCATGCTCCATGATTCTGATTACGTATTTAACCATAAACAAACTTATTTGTAACTCTCAAGTTTATTGGTTCACTTAAGAGACGATTAAGTTTGAAGTTTTTTACTTTAAACGTTTTATTTTTCTAATTTTTATTAGTTCCCTTTCTATCATTTTCTTCTATTTGTTATTTTTGCTTTGTCGTGGTCCATTTCTGGTGCCCCCTTGCTTGTATCTTCTTTTAATACAATCCTGAAAAAGAGACTTGTTATCAGTATCAAAGATAATATGTCGATGATGCTGCTAATGACACCACTTGCTACGTAGTTTCAAGGAGAGCTCATGCTTCAGCTAGAAAAGTATCTAGAATGCATTGCAAATGAGTTCAGATTCTTGGTAACGCCATTAGCCAATGGACAACTCATTCAAGGAAAGTTGTTGGTTGTTCCTCGCGGTGGTGAAACAAGCTGGAAATGTAGGATTGAAGGATAGCTTTCAAGACTTAAAGGGCATCAGTCCATTACTTTGGACGACTCCTGCCTCGAGAGCAATCTCAAGGGAAGAAGCATAACAGGATTAAAAAAAGATACAGTGACAGGTCTCCTGTTAAGACTTCTCGGGTTAAAAAAGAGACTGTGACTGTTCTTTATTAGCAGCATAGCTTGGGGTGCAAAATGAATAAAGCCGCTCCATATGGCTTACTAATTCTGCTTACACGGAGTCATGTCACAAACTATTTGAGTGAAATTGAAATAAATTACGGTTCTCTAGATCATCTCCCTCTAATATCTGTAGTGACTCTTTATTTCAACCTTGTGTGTCTAGTGGACACTCTTAAGTCTAGCAGGAGGCTTTCCAGAAATTAGACAGACTCTGCTTGAGATTTCTTTTCTTTTTCTAATATTAGGCTTATTAATAAGTATTAAATTTGAGTGTAAATTCCAAGTATAACAAAAAGATCAGGAGAAACACATTCAGATACCCTTTCAGCATATTGCCCAAACACTCATTGGCCCGTTCTCAGATGATGATATTTCTTGCCTGTACAAGTTGTAGGGGCGTGTCCTACCTGTTACAATAATTGATCCTTTATAGTACAGTGTTAAGAACGGGTTGATTCATTTGTAATGACAGTTCTGAACCATGTAAAGCTGAAATGACGAATGTACATGCCAAAATCTTAATGCCGAGTTGTAGGGCTTGTCCATCCTGTTACAATAACTTATCCATTCCGCCGTGATGGTTCTGATCCATGTAATTCGGTGTTTCAGCTTATTCCATGTCTCCACCAGATTCATAGAGCTGTGAGAGGAGAGGTGCTGGAGAGAGCTACTTCCTATTTTCTAAGATGGCAAGGAATTTCAGGTACCAATTTCAACGTATCTGCAAGGAATAATAAGTACAAACCACATCACTCAATTATAACTGGGAAAGAAAAGAGACAACACTAACTTACAGTGATATTGAACAAATTAGGACGCACAAGCAAGCAATGCTGACTTACTCAGGCTAGTCCTGTGCATCTTCAGGGCCAACTGACATCATGTGCATATCCTTTACTGGTTCATTTGCTGGATCCAAAAAAACATCAATCTTTATGCACACAGATTAAAGAAACAATAGAAGTTCAGATAAACAGAAAGAATGAGGCTTTTTCATTTGGTGATAACATCAAGTAAGGGAGGTCTCTAATAGCATGCCAAAATGAGAAGATTCAATGAGCATTTTATTGATGAACTGGTATCGACTCCATGTGCAATGCTGAAGGAGGCCGCACAACTGGTTGCGCATGTTGTTTGATTCGACGCAAAGCGGGAGCCAAAGGAATTAGATATCCCAGTAGTTTTAGCTATTACCGAACAATCAACTTACCTTATGACTAAGGTTCCACGGGTTCAGGCCCCTGCTGTAGATAGATTTCTTTGTTACTCATGACTTCGGTACATAGTGTTTCTTTGCATACTCGATAGCTTCTTAAGCTCCTGCAATATACCACGCTCTTCACAGATTTACAACATTGAGTTCAGAATTCAGGAAAAAAAAAAAGGGTGAGTTCAAACTGGACCTGCTGCCTGCTGAAAAAATTACAAGGTAAGAAGAACAACATTAAGATACACAGACGGTGCATTTCAAAGATGTGATATGAAAGACGGACCTCTTCCCTGTGCACCCATGTGAAAGAGCTCCAACTTCGTAGCACATCAACCACGGCCTAGATGTATTGAAACTTCCTTTTGGCGTTCAAATATAATAAATAAGACTTAAAAATGTAATCTTTGACGAACTCTTGCTGCAAATCCTTGACAACTAATTGGCAAGTTCCACATGCTTTAGCTTTCACTTCCAAGCCATCCAATTCCTTGATTCCTTCAGTAATTACGAACCAGAAGTCAATAGCAAAACATAACCGACATAAAGAGGGTGTCTTTATAACAAGTTCATGTATGGTATCACCATAAGAATCACAGTGAAAATGAAATATTACCAACTCCAGCTGAGCATAACCATAAAGATAGAATCACCGAGAGAATTTGATTCTTTTAGTTCTCACCACAAAATATATGTAGCTAATCAAATGCATGCAAACTTCTCTTTCTGTGATAAATTCCAATCATAACTCATTCACCCCTTCACACCTCATTCTCAACTTAAAATATCCTAGGTTTATTAGGGATGATGACAACGAAGTCCTTTTAGTTTTCTCTCAGCCTTTGCATCCTTCCTTGCAAGATTATGTTTGTTCAGATAGAGCAACAAGAAGGAGGATGATAAAGCCAACAGAAACAACCACAACTTCGGTACCAAGCAGGTCAAGAATTCTGGGACCAGAACAATGAAAAATTTGAATGTGCCAGAGTAGCTACTATGCGTTATATTATTTGGCCTAGAGGACTTCTTTTGCTTATGCTCCTATACTCATTTACCTTGTTCAAGGCATGTCGTAATTTCTTTCTGCCATACAAAATATGGGGAAGCAGCATGAAGAAAAGGTGCATACCGTTAGAAATAAACTTTTTTTTCTCACTTAATAAAATGTATATAACACAGACATTAAATCTACCTGTCCTTCTAGGAAGGGGAACGACTGGAGCGATGATTCCCGGATGCCCTGAAAAATACCACTCAATACAGCAATCTCAGAGGTTAAGAAAAACGAAAGCAGCTACAGAGATCAAGGGATCAACATCATACACTTTCTTAAGGGTATGAAAATCCATTACACCCACTTTTTTGCTCAGAAACAATCAAATAACCGGCAAGTGATAATTCTACCTATAAATTCTATCACCGACTCGTGATGCGCATTTTGGGGAAAAATCTGCATACAGAAAGTCCAACTGGCAAAAGCCAACAAAAACAAACTAGGTTGTCGTATCAACAACAGCAACAGCAGTAGCAGCAACACAGAGGGCAGCAAGGGATCCAAAATCAAATAAAACCTACTATAGTATAAAGAAGATCAACTGCAAGCATTTGTCAAACAAGGAAATCCACAACTACTAGTTACTTAAAAACAGCAACAAAATGACTAGTACACAGAAGACCCTCAATGCTCTTCCTGCTTCACTCTCCTATTCTACGCTATCTAATTCACTCAATGAACACCTTTTCCCATGGGAAACCCTCTTCTTCTGAATCAGATTTTATGCAAGATAAATTTTTAGCAGTCACCTATATGCACAAATGACAGCATCCTCTCCAATAGTTACGGGAGAATGTGATGTGAATACTGCAAATACAATTATAGATTAAACTACATCCCAAAAAATGCAACATAGATTGCTCCAAGCTTCGGGGATGCTATATTTCCTAACATCTGGTTGCCCAACAAGTGCAAATTTGTGATTTTTAAGAGATTCACAAAACTATGCTAATTATTAGAATTAAACTCGAAGTGGCATATAAAAGTGTAAATCAGCATAAGCCAAGTACTTTTCAAACAAGGATAATCCATAACTATCTACTTAGAACAACAATAATAAGTAAAATAAATACGGAAGACCTTCAATGTTCTTCATGCTTCACTCTCCTCTTCTGCGCTATCTGATCCACACTTATCAAACAACTTCTCCCATTGGAATTCCTCTTCTGATTCCCCGAATTCAGAATCTTCTGATTAAGTAGGAGTCGGAAGAAAGTGCAGCAGCAGCACTAGACTCAAGGTCAACAGACCTCCAGCAACCTTTTTCGATGAAACCCTGAGGGTTCCTTCTAATACCTTCAAGTATGTCGTTCCAGTTATGCTCCTTCTCATTCTCATAGTATTTGACACTTAATATGCCAAACCACTCTTTGATGGCAGTGACTGATGTTGAGGGAATTGACTTGATTTGGAACACATTACGTGTGAAGTCCTTCAATACGATTGTCATATCGATTTCCCCGAGCCGAAGATGTGCCAAGTTAACAAACTCGATCTCTGTCAGCGCAACCACAAAGAAAGGTGTTTTTACGATCCCAGCTAGGCAGAACGTTGTCAGGGCGAAGACTCCAGATAACCCATGAAATTCGTTCTTCTTACGTGGTAATTCAAATGGAAGGATATGTGACTTCCACTTAGCTTCAACTTTTTTGACAAACTTCTGGAAATCTTCGTTATATTCCTTGTATTTCCCAATCTTATCTAAATCATCAGCGGATTTCTTCTGTCCCACAACGGTCTCCACCAACTGGAATTGGATATCATTTGCTTGTAGAGCCCCCTCCACATTGGCGGGTACGTGCAAGTTAAAGTGCAAGAGAGGCGGCGTCCACTCGTCCTTAGATCGGAAAAATGCATGCTTTACATTATTATAAATAAAATCTATCTGCACAGGGGGACTGGATATTGTATATCGGAACCCATTTACATGGGCTTCAAGAGTACTGCTGTTGGTCATTTTCTCTTTCTCTTCTACAGAGTAACGAAGTGCGACGTCAGTTAACTTCGTAATCTCAGAATTTTGTGTTTCCAACTGCAGGTCCTCTTTGTAGAATGGCAGAGTGGGAGATTTTTTAGCACAACGCTCTTCCTCTTCCTTAGGGATATAAACCCCCCATTCAGGATAATATTCTTTGTAGAAGAGCTGACCCTTTTCCAGCCTCTTGGCAGTTGCATAATTTACAACCCTACCCAGTTTTGCCTGCTCATACCTGCGGACCTCCTCCTGATACATCTCTGGGTTGTCAGACTGGCGAACCAGTGCGCCTATTTGTGCTGGACATCGTCTACGACACCGTTTCATATGCTTGCGGAAGTTCTTAAGTTTGACAGCATCATTATCTTTAGTTCCTTCCGAGGATGCATGTACATCAGCCATTAGAAAGAAAGCATAACACCAAATCTCTGCCTGGAATCAAAAATGAAAAGGAAAATAAAAATAATTATGTAATTTTTGAAGAAAAATACAATTCATGAATCTTTTGCAAGAAATGAGAGAAAACAAGTTAAGAGAAAAGATTTCAAACTTTATAAGACATCAAGCATAATTATGGCCCCTTCCGGCAACGATACAAGTTTAGAGATTAACTTACTAGACTTTATCAGACTACTATTAAATTGTATTGTGACATTCAACTTTAGCAGTTAATTTTCTTATTCACCGGAAACGCAGATATGCATCGGCAACACCTATGAGTATCATATGGTTATTTACATTACAACTTGGTCCCTAATTTCCCATTAGGCTTAATTTATTGAGCTCAAATCCAAAAATTCATATTCCTAATTTCCCACCGTTTTCTAAATCAGATAAACGCTATCATCAAGACAGCATATTTAAAAAATAAACCAATTCATATAGAAATATCACCACCGAAAACAGGCAAAAATCAAAATCCTAAAATCTAAATTAATCGAAATTTAATTTCCTAACCTTGATATCTTAAATAAGCTCCTCTCTATTTCGCCCATTTTGTGGAACCGGATCTACTTGTTTACTGGAATTTGGGAAATTTTCCTTCTTTTTCTTAAGATGAAATGTTTCGAGAGAATGAGAGAATCGTCTGTGGGATTATCAGAATGCCCGAATAAGTGAAGCTTAGTAATAAATAGGGAAGAAAATCATGCCTTATAATTGGGCTGGGCTTTATTTAACTGCATGCGGTCTTGTGTTACGGGGCCAGGAAATACACCCAAATCCACGGACCAATCGGCATTTTGGTGGGTGGACACCCAATCCGTTAAAATAAGAGCAAAAACTGATCTGAGAAGAGCAAAAATCGTATTCAACTCAGTAACTAGGACCGATTTTTATTATTTTTATGACTAGGACTATATTAACCTTAATAACACCACGATTCCGGGCACGTTTCCAAAGTCAAATGACTACTCATAACATTTCACCACCAACGCCATCATGTCGCCCACTAATACCACCTGGTGGAGAAAAATCTTAGTATAAGTTAGGGTATCAATTAATCAAGAGATCGTCATCTATTTATGGTTGAATCTGATACTCTAGCTCATGAAAAAAAATTCTTCAACTAATTCATGTATCGATCCGAACGGTTCTTCTAAATCCTTCCACTGAAATGTATTTAAAGATGATAGAAAAGATGAGACCGATCAATTTGTAGATCTTCAATTGCTTTACGACACGTTGTAGCCATTACAGTCAACAAAAACAAAAATTTATGATGACAAACTGATAAAATAACAAAAACAAATACAAAGTCAAACAATGACTTGATAGTATGAATCTTAGAGCATCTCCAATGCTAGAGGTCAAGGTCATCCTATGTGGATGTCTTTGTTATACTTTTTGGTTGTGGGTCACTTACTAAATGACAAAAATAAACAAAGATATCACTCTCCACCTAAATTCCATCTTCAATGTCCAAGGTCTTAATTAACATTTTTTATTTAAATTTAGAGACAAAGGATGACATGGACTTATGACCCAAGGTCATGAAGAAAGTCTTATTTAAACTTTCTTCTTTACCCCAACTTTAGCCATGTCATCTTTATTATGACCCTCACCTTTGCATTGGAGATGAAACTTTGGTGAAAAAGGTATTAAATCCTATGTGGCATACTAATTTAAGACCTCTACCCCTTGCATTGGAGATGCTCTTAGATGCTAGAGATTATGAATTGAAAATCCAAGCCCGAGTAAAAGAGATTTCTAATGTAAAACCAATATTCATAAAAATAAGGATTAACTAGTTGGAGTGAGCTTTGTGCAATTGGTTTCAGACATTACAATATACAAGTATTTGCAAAGTATATGTGATGAGTCATTCGACTACGAAAATTGGGGTGGCATGCTGAGGCGGTGTCCACTGCGGGCATGAGATTTTCTTTATTTTGAACGATGGTGGGCATGAGATAATTTTTATTTTGAACGAGCGGTGGGAATGAAATAACTATGCTCTAGATTAGGTCAAAAGATTTTTAAGTGGTTAATTAAAATCCGACTTATAAGGATATTTGGATTGATCCTAGTTGGCGAGTTGAATACGATTTTTGCTCTCCTGTGATCCATTTTTTCTTTCCCTTTAACAAAAATCATTCGTTTCTCAGTAGGATTGGATGCGAGGTGGATTTGTGAAATGATCTTTTTAAGGTTTAGACACAGGTGGAACATCACACATCCATTGGACACCAGAGCCTTAGTATATATTATGGAGATTATTATAGAAAAGCCGGAAGATGATATATATAGTTTGGTATTGAGAAGCATTAGAGATCCTGAATGATATTCCAAAATATCAATTTTAGATTGATCGGAGGCCGTTGTTGTAGTCCATGTATTTATTCTCCAAATGCCTCTCTCCTCTATGCAAATCGGGAGACAAAATTTAGTCATTTCAATCATTGGCTTTATTCCTTTTTATGATTTTTTTTATTATTGTTGATTTCGTCTTTCTAATTATTTTGCTTGAATCATTATATAATCTTCATGATTTATTGAGATTACAAGTTCTTTAGTTAATCTTTTCTGGATGTTTTCTAAAATATTTTCAACCGGGTTTAATAATGTTTAATGTTTTATTAATTTTTCATGTGTCTTCATTATGCGTTTTTGCGCTTGTTGTTATCTCTATTGGTGTTTGCCTTTACGTATGTTGCAATCAAATTGTTTTGTATAGAATGTTGCTAATCGTTTGGTAGAAAGTTTGATCTTTGTTAGTATCAGTTGTTCGAGATGGATGAAGCTCTTTTCCTTTTCCAACTTGGTGAGTCGTATCATTAATGCATCCCGCCTGTATGCAGATTCGAAAAAAATAAGATTCCAAAATTGTAGCTTTAAACGGAAAATCTGTAATCTGGTTATTATTTACGGGTCTTTGGCCAGCTGCAAAACTTCCCAAACTTGTGAGCATAAAAATCCATTTTGTTACCGGATTTACAGTGACAACATATCAAAAAATATATCCCATATTTTTATCATCAAGGCCAAAATTTATATAACCTATCAAACCCTTTGCCCTAACCTATTCTGTAATACCGTAAACCCTAGAAACTTTTTCAACAATATAATGGAGGAGGAAATTATAAGCCAATTAGGAGATCTTGTTAACGAATTCAAGCAAGCAACTCTCGATTTGGGTGATACTATGTATTTCAACAAGCAAGCAACAATGAAGAAAAAGATGAATCCAATTGGGAAAAGTGTTATAGGCAAGGTTTAATTGAAGGAAGAATGAAAGTGGAAGAAGCATAGATATATATTCAGTTTACGTGGCCATTTATGACTGCGGAAGACCTCAGAATTATGGAGACAGATCCTAACATAATGATTTTCAAATTCAGTAACTGGACTCTTCTGAACAAAGTCATTGAAGAAAGATAATATAAAAAGACACTTACAAGTTGTTCAGGACTACATCCCTGACATGATCTACACGGAAAAACACTGGAATTTTCAGCATTTCGTGATCCAACTCAAATATCCTCTTCCAGAACGTATGAATGTTGATGCAGTAACAAAGATGGGAGGAATAATGGGTGAGGTGATTCCTATTGAACCTAAAGATGTTATACATGTTGGAAGTGATCCGGTGAAAGTATGTGTAAACATTGACCTCTTCAACCCTTTAAGAAAAGGAGTGAAAACAATAACTAATGCATACCTCGGTCGTTGGATTAAGTTTTTCTATGAGCGCCAACCATCTAGAATCTGCACATGATTGTTATGTTATCTAACATTGTAAAGTTGCATGCAAAGATGCATTAATTTCCTAAGAAAAGCACATGAAAAGCCATATTTTTTGGTAAGGCAAGTAACATCAAGAAGAATATTAAGCAAATCTCAACTGGAAAAGCCCGAATCTCAAAACTAACCATTGAAGTTTGTTAAAGCTGCAACTTTCATACCTCCAAAAGATGGTGAAATTATTAATATGAACTTCTTACGTACTTAAGACATGAGTTGGGGAAGACAATGAAAATACAAGGTTATGAAAAAGAATCAGAATTAATGAAAAATCCTCTAATTGTGATAATGTTAATATTAATAATCCCAGCAGCAAAATAATTGGTTCTAGCACAGACAAACAAACATCTCAAAGGGTTGCAATAGGAGATAACCAAATTGATGATTCATGGAAGAAGACTCGGGTATCCAAAAAGTCCACTTTTGTTTCATATTATGCATTTATCATTTTATATTATTTTTATTCTGTAAAATTACTATCCTTTTTCTTCTTTCAATTATTTTTATTATTTTAAGATTATTAGTTTTTTTCCATTTGAATCATAAAAACCTGCATTCATAAAAATCTTCTTCAATTACATTTTATAGTCATCCTTTTAGCTTTTCATCTAGCATTTAGTAAAAGTGAAGTGTTTACTATGAAAATCATTTCCTGAAATGTTCAAGGATTTAGAAATGTTGGTATGTTATCTAACGTATAATCAGTGATATTTCAAATAAAGATAAATAATATAATGCGAAAAAGAAATAAATACGACACCAGAAATTTTGTTAACGAGGAAACTGAAAATGCGAGAAAAACTCCGAGACCTAGTCCAGTTGAGCACCAAACCGTATTAAAGCCGATTCAAATATTATCCTACTATCAGAACTACGGACCTAATGTAGTTGAGACCGAATTAAACCGTCACAGAAATTCAGTTACAGTCACGCTCCTTACGCCTATTGTATCCCAACAGGACTCCGCGCAATTGATTTCCTTAGCTGGCGTTCTTTATAGCCTAATAGTTGCTTCAACTCAATTGAAAACTTTAAACCAATCTTCCTCCCACAGATAAGCCTATATGTGATTTTCGTTCTGATCAAAGATCAAGGTGAGGTAAAAGATCGATTGCAACAGACAAAGCCTAGCAAACCTCAAAATCCGGTCTTATGAATCCCGAAGAGCAACCTAGATTATTATTCACGTCACAAGTCAAAACTTGTGGAATCACAAAGTATGACACGAAGATACTTTGTGATTTCTATCTATCTTATTTGTTGGAGCAAGCTCACCAATCAAACCAAGATCGATACACGAACTATCAAGATAAAGATAGACACTGGCTTCCACTAATCCATAGGTAAAGTCTTTTAGTCGTTAAACCCTAGAAGGGTTTTAAGGAGAAGACGACTCTAGTTTACAACTAGGATGCACAAGAATACTGTCAGGGATTCAAAGATCCCAGTTGTTTGAGGTTTTCCTTTTATAGACTTTCAAGATCAAGGTTACTTTATGTTTAAGATAAGATATCTTTGGAACCAAGCAATCGATAATCAACGTTAGATGAAAAACTTGACTTGAGATTAACATAGTAGAATATACACTCTGGTTAGGAT
This sequence comes from Papaver armeniacum, assembly GCA_023531295.1. NCBI lineage: Eukaryota > Viridiplantae > Streptophyta > Magnoliopsida > Ranunculales > Papaveraceae > Papaver > Papaver armeniacum. The sequence continues at coordinate 29,175 of JAJJWW010011975.1, read as the reverse complement.
TGACTATAGCCGAACCGTGTACAATGACCAATTCATGAAGGTTAGCGAAACTAGCCATTTAAATTATAAGCTTAAACATTTTCATATAACACTTTAAGACTTTTCTTGAATCACACATACGGTCAAAAATGTCTAGATATTGTTTTTAGATAGTTGTTTAAATTCCGGTTATCTCGTAGAAATGATTCGATGCATCTTAAAATAGTCGACGGGGTAAATACGTGTACTATACTTGTTAGTGAATATCTTTGACATAATCTGAGTACCGTGTATGTATACCTTTAAGACAAAAACAAGTTCGAGACACTCACAGGTCTTTATGGTTTGCATACTGGGTATGCGTACAGTTTTCGGCTTTGAAACCAACAGATATTTTCGGGTTTGCATACTAGGTATGTGTACCTTTCCTGGTTCACGATTAATGGATTTTTTATGGTATGGATACTGGGTATGCGTACAAAAAATTCGTTGCCAAACTATAGCTACAAGTCGTGTACTAGGACATGTCTGACTCTAGACTTATAACAGTTCTCCCGTTATGTGAATTTGTATGCATACTGTCCTTCCAGATTAACAGTAGTTCTATATCTCTCTAATAATCAATTTGAAACACTCCCGAACAACATCAATGATGCATATCACTGTTCCAGACTATTTTCAAATGATTAAATCTTGAACCATAATTAGGTTACAAACAATAAATTATTCTAAACTAAATTCATCAAGTATGAACAAATGTTCTTAAGCTTAAGTAGTCATATTTTGAGAACAATATTCAAGATAAACTTGACTCGAAATTTATATTATGCATTGACTTGTCTAATTTAGTCATGCGACAATGTCTCACAGATAGAAACGTAAAAACTTGAAAAATAGATGGTTCAGTATTCACTTACCTTATGATGTTGAAGTTCTCCAAAGATCCTGTTGATCTTTCGTTTTCAAACGGTAGAACGCAATGACATCTGATTCTCAACTACACACTTTTATCCTAGTCCGAGACTTGACGAAATGTAAACTAGAAATCAAGACATACTTTTGACAACTAAATTTGACAAAAAGATAGAGATAGCAACACTTGTGATTTTGACCGAGCAATGCTTTAACAGTTGCCTTCGTGGAGGCTTTCTTCGGGTATTGAGCACTTTCGGCACATGTAAAATTATTTTTGTGTAGAAAAGAAATCACAAACACTTCGTCTCATCATTTGTGATCCCACGATATCTTTTTTTTTGCGTCGATTAAGATTATTGTGAGGTGATTAATAATACTAGGTTGTTCTTCGGGAATATAAGTCCGGGTTATTGATTGGTTCCTGTTCACCTTGATTTATCAAAAGACGGAACAAAACTCATAGGTTTATTCGTGGGAGATGGATTTATCTATTCTATAGACTTTTCTGTGTGATACAGATTTATTTATTAAAGTCTTCGACTTTGGGTCGTAGAAACTCTTAGTTATGGGTGAGATCAGCTAAGGGAATCAAGTACGTAGCATCCTGCTGGGATCAGAGGCGTATGAGCATAATTGTACCTTGGATCAATGTGGGATTGATTGGGGTTCAACTATAGTTCAGACCGAAGTTAATTTGGAGTAGGCTAGAGTCTGTAGCGGCTTAATACAATATGTGTTCAATCTGGACTAGGTCCCGGGGTTTTACCGCATTTCGGTTTCTCGTTAACAAAATTCTAATGTACGTGTTATTTCTATTCCGCATTATATTTGCTTATATAATTGAAATATCACAGGTTGTGCGTTGTTCAATCAATTAGAATATCTGACCTTTTGGTTGGTGATTTAAATTGATTGACACTTCGATATTGGTCTTTGGTACCATCCAAGTTATCTCTCTTTAATAAAGACTCGCAGATTTCTATTTGCTTGAGTAAAGATCAAATCGAGAGATTGAGATATAAACTCGTTGATATACTTTTATCTAGATTGAGTCTGACTGTCTAGTTGATTCTCTAGAAAGTATATTAGAGTTTGTCCATACAGTTTGCTAAGCGAAATATTGGGTGTGGTTGTTAGACCCCCCGCTTTTTCAATTGGTATCAGAGCAGGAAAACACGTTCAAGACCTTACAAGTCTGTTTTTGTAGCGATCTGACCCTATGGACAGAAACGTCTCTAGAAACGCTTCACCAGGATTAAAAACCAATCGTAGAAGAAGTTCTAATAAAATGGTTATTCTCCAGAAAAAGTTGTATGAACAAATACGGATCAACTCTGATCTCATAGCAGAAATTGAAATGCTTAAGGATTTGAAATCTGTCAAAATCCCCTTAATAGATTTGAATAACTCTTGTTGTTCCTCTTAGAAGAACAGTCGTAAGTCAGGTGATAAACAACGTTCGCATGTTGTCAAAACTGATATGACCCAGAACTTCTCTGACGATGTTAAATGTGTTGGCCCATGTTTGTTTTGTGATTCCTCTAATCACTTTCAACATACTTGTATGTCCTTCCAAAAGAGCCTAAAAGTTGCAAGTATTCTTCACACGAAAACTAAACAACTTAGTGCCTCTCTAAAAGGGCGTACAAAACTATCAGGAAACCCTATTCAGGAAAGTACTAATAGTATGGGAGCTTTTTCTTTAAAATCAACATCACCCTTTCAATGATTTCTTGACAGTGGATGTAGCAGGCATATGACAGGTGATCTCACATGTTTTGTTTCTTCTGACGACTATGAAGGAGGTCCGGTTACTTTGGAGATGGGAGTTGTTGCTACATTAGCAAGAAAGGGACGATCAAACCGCCTGCGTTCTTGAAATCCATGATGTAGTATACGTAAAAGGTATGGCTGCATATCTTCTTTTTGTGAGTCAAATTTGTGACAAAGGCCATGAGTTGTCTTCAATGCAAATGGATGTGACATTGTCGACAAAAGCTGGAAAGTAAATTTTCAAGAACTCATGGTAAAAACAACCTGTTATCTTCTTGATACTCGGTTTAGCAATTGTTGCAATTTGACTAAGGTGGAATCACACATCTTTGGCATGAGCGTATTGGTCACATCAATTATCGTCTTCTAACTAAGATCCTTAACAAAGAACTTGTTAGAGGCATTCCCAAAATCAATGCAAAGATTGAAGGTGTATGTGGTGCTGTAAAGGGTAAACAAAACGAGTTCACCATAAATCATCTTGAGATATTCTCACTAAAAATCCACTTAATGTAATTCATATGGATCTCTTCGGACCAATTCAACAACCCACGGTTCTTTGGTAAGAAGTATGCTTTAGTTATGGTAGATGATTACACTGATTCACTTGGGTTTTCATTTCTGTCTCATAAAAATGAAAACCTTGATGAATTCAAGATTATTGTTAAACGAATCCAGAACGAACAAGGTCGCAAACTAAAGAAAATTAGGAGCGTGAGTGGGCTCAATTCAAGGACACTAAGGTGTTTGAGTTTTGTGACGAAATTATTCAACAATATTCACCACCCATTACTCCTCAAGCTAATGGAGTTCGAAAGAAAGAATAGGAACATTCGGAAATGGCAGGGTAATGCTCCATAACAAAAACTTACCTCTAAGGTTTTGTGGGAAGGCTTTTTACGGCATGTTATTTGATCAACCGTGTTTACTTACGGTCTAAAACCCTAAACACTCCTTATGAGTTGTGGTATGGAAGAAAACCCAACCTGCACTACCTTAGAGTGTTCGCAAGTAAATGATACATTCTAAAAGATCGAGAACAGAGAGGAAATTCGATACCAAAAGCGATGAAGGTATCTTTCTTGGCTATGCTTCGATAGCCGTGGTTTTCGAGTATTTAATCTCGAACCCAGGTTATGATGGAATCTGCTAATGTTATCATCGATGATATTAGTGATTTTTATCATGATAATCCTCTATTTGAATTGCCTCCAACCGAGACAATTGAGAAAGTCAAAGAAATACGAATCGAGTTGAAGTTATCCCAACCGTTGTTGATCTGATATTTCTAGTGACGAGGAGAAGAGCACCGATCAAGCTACTCTGAAGAACAAGAAGGTGTCCCTCCACGACATCCTCTGGGTTCAAAGGAATCATAATCTCAACAATATTATTGGGGGAAGAGATTCTACAGCTAAGACTAGAGGGCAACTGCAAAATATGTGCAGTTTTGGTTATTATCTGTCACAAGTAGAACCTAGAAATATAAATGAAGCTCTGAACGATCCCTTTTGGGTAAATGCAATGCATGAAGATTTAAATCAATTCCTAAGACAAGATGATAGACGCATTTATATGTCTATTTTGTTCTCAACTTTTATATTTTTAGTACCCATTTTTGTACTTATTTTAGCATTTTATGTTTTTGTAGGTGTTTTGGAGAAATGAACTTTTGCGGCGAAATTGGTTCGAAAAGTGGTATTTGCACCCCCAGAAGGAATTACTGAAGGGACCCCAGAAGTATGCTCGAGACACGTTATTTACACCCTTCAAATGGATAAGGGGCACCCAACCTGATAAGGGATAACCCCATGGTAACTACTGTTCGCACCCCAGACGGTTAGGGGCATCTATCATCTTCAAATTTTGGCGGGAATTTCTTACGGTGACTGTCGCCTTTGAATTTGATTTTCGGGCTAGATTTACTGATTCAATCGCATTTTGATTGTTTGAGATTACTGTTGGGACTAAACAGGTGGATAGGTCCATCGATTCATTAAATAGAGTGCATCAGGAGTTTGAAGAAAACAGGGGCATGAACTTTTCTCGGTTCTTGGGAGAACTTTGGACGAGATTGAATAGGAGATTGTCATAGGTATGGGTTGATAATATCTGTTTGATCAAACATGACCGATAGGTGCAACATATTCGAAGAAAATAAAGGTTAACACGCAAACAAGGGAGGATAAGAAACTCGGGTTTACATTGTTGAGGTCGTGAGACTTTGGAGGAGTTTTTAATCGGATTGGCTTGTTGGTGGACTTAAATCAGCTCGTTATCGCGATCCAAAGATAGTTAGTGGGCATGGATGCGAAAAGAAAAGGATAATCACTGATTCTCGACAAGGCGGGTGAAGATATCTAGGGATCTCTTTAGTTCTATTTTGGAGTTTACATGTACTTGGAGAAGATATACTCTCCTATACCAAATCTGAAAGTTTAGATACCACAGCAAACGCGTAGGAGAAAAGAAAAGGAAATATTGTCGTGACTTGGAAGAAAAAGAAGAGAAGAGATTTCGTGAGATTTTATAGCCCTGTTACGTATAAAAAGGTTTCTTTGGAGTCACAGCAAGGGGATCGAGACCTTAGTACACTTTAGAGAAGTTGCAGAGAGCTTAGAACCCAAACAGAAGAGAAAGAAAAATTCACAAAGCGAAATTTGTGACGAAGAAGAAGAAGAACATAGAGCGAAAGACCTTAGAGCGGTCGCGGGAACCGTCACCTATTCTTTCATATTCAATCTCTTTTGTAACAATTTTCCAACAATTAATAGAGTTCGCAACAGTTATGTTAAAGGTTTCTCTGTAACAGTGACTTCTGTAACAATTATATCTGTTACAAAGTCGCTGCTTTAGTAGTTTTCTCTTGTTTTTCACCTTTTGAGCTATGAACACCTACTTTGAGCACGTGAATAACATGAGGAGCTAAACCCTTTCTTGAGGTGACGGAGGAAGCTAATTTTCCAACCAATATGTGGTAATATCTATTTTTAATGATTTTTGCAATTTCTTTTATGATTATTTGTCTTTAACTCGAAAAATCGAATATATGATTCTGATTAAGTGGTTGTGTTCTCAATTGATGGGTCATGCTTAGGTTAAGTCTTTTGATCGTCCATGCTTTCGATTGACAACTATTGTTTTGAGAATCTACTTGTCAAGGAAAAAATATTAGAATCACTTTAAACGTAAAGAGTTGCATGAATATTGATTAGATTAGTGATTAGTGGAATCCTGAGTCTCAGTGCTTTTAAAATCTTGATAACAACATCTATAATTATAAAAACAAATCTCTACAAGTCTGAGAATCGAACTTTTGTTACCACTTTCTAAAACTGCATCAATTTTTGGCGCCGCTGACGCGGACTTGTATTTAGGTTTAGGTTTTAGGTTTTGTATTTTTATACTTTTTTTTAGATTTTTTGTTCTATTTTACGTCTTTGGTATTTTTGTTTTTGTTGTGCAGGATTGACTCGAAGCTATAAGTGGAAAGTTGGACTTGCCAAAAAAGGAGAAACAGAGATATTATTTTTGGACTTTTATTTAATAGTTTATTTATTTTCTTTTGGACTTGTAATTTTCTTTTATTTGGTTGCTTATTTATTTTTATTTATTATATATAAAAAAAAAAAACATTTGCACACACCAATTGCATCCCTCATCAGATCACCGAGTTTAGGAAAACTCGTGGATTAGTAAGCTGAACCCGTGCCTTGGGCCTTTTGGGAGTTACCAGCTGAAAGTCGACAAACCTCAGCCTCGTACCTTTGGGTATATTTTGATGTGGTAACCCAAGCTTACCTAAATTAGTGAGCCCAGCATTTGCATGTGCACAAATTTTTTTTGAGTTCTTGTGTATGCCTGAACGAAAAAGAGACGCTCTAGGACGGTTTATGCGTGAAAAACCTAGAAGTGATATTTTAGGAAACAAGAATCTTGATTACCTTAATCTAGAGACCTCTGATTTTGGAAAGTCTAGTTTTGAACATCCTTCTTTTGCGAGGAGAGAATCCCTATAACTCGGGTAGAGCCGAAAATGGCAACTTTGAAAGCTTTGTTGAACCCGACTAGGACTACTGCGTCCCTCGTGTATCGGAGTTAATTTGAAACGGAAGCAACTTATGAACTTAAACCACAGGACCTTACAATTGCTCCCAATCTTCTTAGGAAAGAAAATGAAAGCCTATTTCCATGTTAGGGACTTTGAGGAAATTTGTAGTAACCTAAAGATTAGAAACCTTGATGATGATGCTTTGAAACTTAGGTTATTCCCTTTTTCCTTGAAAGATAAAGCTAAATCGTGGGCTATATAGTTTGGCTTCTCGTTCATTGAAACATATGAACAACTTACATCCCCTTTTGAACAAGTTTTCCCTAGGCACAAACATCGTCTATTAGGACGCAAATTTGCACGTTTTCTCAACAAGAGGGAGAATCTTTGTATATGTATTTGGAAAGGTTCAATGATTTATTAGCCCAATGTCCTCATCATGGTTTAGAAAAGGTAAGGTTAGTTCAGATCCTTTACGAGGGTTTAGATTATTCCACTACGACCACGGTAGAATTTATGTGTACAGGTGGGTATGAAAACCAAACAGTTGATGAGGCGATGACATATTTGCATGAAATCGCCGAAAAGACCCCAGCAATGGGAAAATAGTAGGGAACCTAAGAAAACAATTCTTATAGGAAGAGGAAACGTTAATAGGCTAGAAGGAGGCTTTGAATCGGATGCCAAAATTGCAAAGAATAGCTAAAGGTTAGAAGCTTTAGAATTGGGTCACACTAGCGGTAGAGTGGAGCCTTTTTGGGAAGGCCAGACTATTGAAGAGCAAGCCAATGCTCTTTATAATAACACTAGATTTGATAACTGTCAAAAAGTTTGACCCATATTCGAAAAACCTACAATCTTGGTTGGAAAAACCATCAAACCTCTCATGGTCTAAGGACCCGAGAATCAAGGTCGATTTAGTAATTAGAATGCTCCCCAGGTTTTGGCTATACTAAGAATCCTTCGGGAGTAGCTCAGTTTCAAAATCAGTCCGATAAGAAAATTTTAAGTCTAGAAGAAACTCTTGCCTCATTTATTCGGAAACATCTAAAAGATGCACCAATCACTTTCACAAGCGTAGAAGCTAGTAACGGGATAGGGAAAGAAAATAGTCAAGCTATTGCCGAGTTAAAAACTCGAGGTTAGTCGATAAATGAGTCCTTGAGAGAAAAAGGTAGGTTCCCTAGTCAAACACAACCAAACCACTAGAGGAGTTCATGAAGTAGAGCGCAAAACCATCACATCGGTTGAATTCGGTTAGAACCCTTAGGAGTGGCGAGAGTAGTAGACAATCGAGGTAACCATGCTAGATAGTGAGCATACTATAGTTCACCCTCAGGACCATCCATAGCTGAGGGGACTGATAAAATCTCTGATGATGCCGATTCGGTTCCTGAGAGGCCCTATTTATGCCTAGAGCCCCATTTCCCCAGCTATTAGTACCAACAAAGAATGAATCCAACTTTAATGACATAATGGAGGTTTTTAAGAAAGTTACCATAAACCTTCCGTTACTAGAAGCAATTAGGGAAACTTCCGCTTATGCCAAATTCCTTAAGGATATGTGTACGCGGAAGCGCAAGCTTAGTGTCACTAAAAAAGCCTTTTTAGCTAGTCATGTAAGTTTGATCATTCAGAACAACACAACTCCTAAATATAAAGACCCAAGTGCCCCTACCATTGCTTGCACGATAGGAAAATATCGGGTAGATAAAGCTTTACTTGACTTAGGAGCTAGTGTGAACTTCTTGCTTACCATGTGTACTTACGGCTAGGACTTGGTGAATTGAAACCTACCAAGATAACACTGCAGTTAGGCGGATAGGTCTGTTAAAATTCCTCGTGGTGTGATAGAAGATGTTATTATTGAGGTCGACAAGTTTATTTATCCTGTGGATTTTGTGGTCTTAGATACCCAACCTGTCCCTGACCCAGAGAAGCAGATACCTGTGATTTTAGGTCGCCCATTTTTATCTACGTCTAATGCGATCATAAACTGTCGAAATGGTATTATGAATCTATCTTTTGGTAATATGACTATAGAGTTGAATATTTTTAATGTCAATAAGTTACATTCTGAGCTAGATGACACGTGCATTGAAGAGGTGAACATGATAAGAACTTTAGTTCAAGAGTCATTACCAAACACCTTATCGGAAGATCCATTAGAGAGTTGTCTAACCAATTTTAGCATGGATTTCGACGATGGTAGCAACATTGAACAAGTAAATGCTCTGTTGGATTCTATTCCTATGTTAGATACCGATAGATGGAAAGCTAGGTTCGAACCATTACTAGCTCACTAATCTTCCTTAAGCCCTTATTTCAAGAGCCTAAAGATCCTCCTAAGTTGGACCCTAATTATGTATTTTTAGGCTCATCGAGATTTTGCCTATAACTTCCGATTTGGATAGTGATCAGGATAGTAGGCCAGTGACCGTGCATCAAGACAATAAGGAAGCTTTAGGGTGGACCATAGCGGATATGAGTCCTACAGTTTGTATGCAACATATGCATTTAGAGGATAAACCACCTGATTATAACTTAAAAATGCAATTGAACTTTTTGAGGAACCTTATGGTCTAGAAATTAGGAATATTGTTGACTAGTCTATCTAGAGACACCCAAATTTCTAAGTTTGGGGTGGACTTGAAATATATGCCTCTACCATTTCACAAGAGTATCTTCATAGAGAAGTTCACTTGTTACAAAACCCATCCTCGGGTTGATGCGGTTTACCCAGGTATGATACTCGGTTGACTTTGTTTTCCCACCAAATATTTTTCAACCAATTTTGGGAACGTATGAGTTTCATATGTGTCAATTTTTAAGTGTTGAGACTAAGCCTAAGTACTTTAGGAGATTAGAATCGACACGTTTGCTAAGAATGACCGTCACTCTCATTGTGGTCAACCTGTGTGAGTCATAATCCATTTGACTTAGAGGATCCTCAATTATTCAGTTATTATTGTATGCTTCTAAATTTTTCCAAACCTTAGAACCTGATATTTCAGATCTTACTTATGAGGAGGTGCAACCCAAGAAAATATTTTATTTAGACCCCTTTATTGAACCTGAACCCGAACCACAGCTAGATGTAGCTGTCTTAAATAGGAAACTAGGCAAGGGTGTGCTATGTTTATTCTTGGTTTGTTGCAGTTTCCTTTTATCTGTGTTAACACTTTTTGATTCATATGATCCACAGTTGTTTAATTTGTTACTTTATGATTTTATGAGGTGACTAATCCTTTCTTAGTCTGGCTGAAGACGTTAAACTTAGCACTTCTTGGGAGGTAACCCAATATTCATACGACACGGTAATATCTTTCCTTAACTCTTTTACTTCAAATGGTAATAGTTTCTCCTTGTTCATGCTTTTATTTTATCTTTAGAACATTGAGGACAATGTTAGATTTAAGTTTGGGGGTATGGGAGAAACTTTTTAGTTGCAGAATAAATAAACTCCAGAGCCTAGAAATTTATGCTTATTAAGGATGGCACTAACCAATCTAAGTGGATGGAAGCATCTTGGTTGTAGGAGTTGAGGAACCAATCTGATTAGATGGAAACATCTAAAGAGTCTATTCATAAAAGCACAGAGCTCAGGTGTTAGAATTAAAGAAAAAAACATGGTAGTTTCGCCATATCTCGTTGAATCCTTTTCACTTCTATTTTTATTTTGTTTTCTTTAAACTATGTTTCTCTAAGTGATTAGGTGGGGCTCACGATTCAAGTTGTTACCACTGCTAGGGTGAAATAGAGTGATTGAGATGCCAAAAAAAAAAAAAAAAAAGAAAAAAAGAGAAAAAGAAAATTGAGACCCCGACCATCGAGACCAACCGAATAGATTCAATAAAGTCGACCACTCGGAACCCTTGTATATGCCGGTTGTGTTGACCTAGAGTTAGGATTATCGACCACTGGTTCCCTTGTATATGCCAATGTGTTGATATTAGTCCAAACCAGTATCTCAGTCCATTAGGATAGGTTTGTTTTGGTAGTGGCCTTCAGACAGATATGAGAAACACCGTTCACCTTAGTTAACATCAAAACCATCTACGTTTTTCTCTACATCCATCTTCTTAATCTATCCATGTGATTGGTTGACTCCGGTTATGATGTTCAGAAACTATCTGAGTAGAGCTCTGTCACTTATATATGAATTTTATTATGCTTGAGTGCAAACTCGTGTACAACAATTGGAATTTCGCATCAGGGTACTTCCTCCTATAGTCAATAAATATGCCAACCAAGGAGATTCTTTAGTGCCTTCCAAGGTTTTGCGTAGATAGTTAGGGTGCTGGTATAAAGGTTTTGTGGGTACACCTCTTGTAAACCCTCCCAGAGACTATAACTCGGCCTTTAGGGCCACTAGGGGTTTAAAGGCTTATTGCATGGGCTAAATGCAATCGACGATGCTACTGACAGGTGAGTTAGGATTTAATTTTTTTAGATTTGATTTGCTCGGGACTAGCAAATAATAAGTTTGGGGGTATTTGATAGACGCATTTATATGTCTATTTTGTTCTCAATTTTCTATATTTTTTAGTACCCATTTTTGTACTTATTTTTGCATTTTTATGTTTTTGTAGGTGTTTTGGAGAAATGAACTTTTGCGGCGGGGGTGGTTCGAAAAGTGGTATTTTTTCGAAAAGGAATTATTGAAGGGACCCCAGTAAGCTCGAGACACGTTATTTACACCCTTTGGATAAGGGGCACCAAATTGATAAGGGGGTAACCCCATGGTAACTACTATTCGCACCCCTTTCACGGTTAGGGGCATCTATCATCTTCAAATTTTGGCGGGAATTTCTTACGATCGACCGATTTTGGATTTGATTTTCGGGCTAGATTTACTGAAGATTCAATCGCACCCATTTGTTTGAGAGATTTTTGACTAAACAGGGTGGATAGGTCCATCGAGTTGATTAAATGGATTGATCAAGGGTTTGAAGAAAACGGGGGCTTAAACTTTTCTCGGGTTCTTGGGAGAACTTTGGACGAGATTGAATAGGAGATTGTCATGGGTATGGGTTGATAATATCCTGTTTTGATCAAACATAGTGATAGGTGCAACAGATTCGAAGAAAATAAAGGTTAACACGAAACGGGGAGGATAAGAAACTCGGGTTTTACATTGTTGAGGGCCGTGAGACTTTGGACGAGTTTTAATCGGATTGGCTTTTGGATATTGGACTTAAATCATCTGTTAGTTATACGGGATAGTTAGTGGGCATGGATGCGAAAAAGAAGAGGATAATCAGCGATTCTAGACAAAAGCGGTGAAGATATCTCGGGATCTCTTTGGTTCTATTTTTGGAGTTTACGTGTACTTGGAGAAGATATACTCTCCTATACAAATATCTTTGAAAGTTTAGATACCACAACAAACGCGTAGGAGAGAAAGAAAAAATATTGCCGTGACTTGGAAGAAAAGGAAGAAGAGATTTCGTGAGATTTTATAGCCATGTTACGTATAAAAGGTTTATTTGGAGTCACAGCAAGGATCGAGACCTTGGTACACTTTAGAAGTTGCGAGATCTTAGAACCCAAACAGAAGAGAAAGAAAAATTCACGAGGCGAGGCTGTCAGACGAAGAAAAGAAGAAGAACATAGAAGCGACACCTTAAAGCGATCGCGAGGAACATCACCTATTCTTTCATATTCAATCTCTTTTGTAACAATTTTTTCCAACAATTAATAAAGTTCGCAACAGTTCTGTTAAAGGTTTCTTCAGAATACGATGACCGTAACAATTATATATGTTACAAAGTCATTTCTTTAGTAGTTTTCTCTTGTTTTTCACCCTTTTGAGCTATGAACACCTACTTTGAGCACATGAATAACATGAGGGCTAAACCCCTTTCTTTGGTGGATGAAGCTAATTTTCCAACCAATATGTGGTAATATCTATTTTTAATGATTTTTGCAATTTCTTTTATGATTATTTGCCTTTGAATCAAATCGAATATATGATTGATTAAGTGGTTGTGTTCTCAATTGATGGATCATGCTTAGGTTAAGTCTTTTGATGGTCCATGCTTTCGATTTACAACTATTGTTTTGAGAATCTACTTGTCTAGGCAAAAATATTAGAATCACTTTAAACGTAAAGAGTTGCATGAATATTGATTAGATTAAATCACATAAAAATTGGTGATTAGTGGAATCCTGAGTCTCAGTGCTTTTAAAATCTTGATAACAACATCGTCTTGAATTTTCTATTTTGAAATATAATTATAAAATCAAATCTCTACAAATCGAGAATCGAACTTTTTGTTACCACTTTTACAAAAACTACATCATAAGACGTATGGGAACTCGTACCTTGTCCCCTCAAAGTTAATATTGTTGGAACAAAATGGATATCCAAGAACAAGTCTGATGAATATGGCACAATTATCAGAAATAAAGCCAGACTTGTCGCTCAAGGATATTCACAAATTGAAGGTGTCGACTTTGGCCAAACCTTTTGCTCTTGTGGCATGCCTGAGTCCATTAGACTTTTATTAGCTCATGCTTGTTTTCTCAAGGTTAAGCTCTTTCAGATGGATATAAAATTCGCGTTCTAAACGGAATTCCTAAAGGAATAAGTCTATGTTGCTCAACCTAAAGGATTTGAAAACCTTGATTCCCAGATCATGTTCTTAAGCTCAAAAAGGCATTATATGGGTTAAAACAAGCACCTAGCTCCTGGTTTGAAAAACTTACCACTTCTCTTATTAGAAAGGTTTTCAAGAGAGTGGAGTGATAAAAACTTTATTTACTAGATGGAGTGGGAAAGATGTTGTCATTTCTCAAGTCTATGTAGATGATATCATCTATTGTTCAACTTCGAGAGAAGCTTACAAAGGATTTTCAAGTTTCCACTTGCTAAAGAGTTTGAAATGAGCAATGTTGGTGAATTAAAATTCTTTTTAGGATTCACTGATTCAACAACATAAGGATGGAATATACTTATCTCAAGAAAAATATGCAAGGGATCTTGTTACAAGATTAGGTCTAGATAAGTCAAAACTAAACCGACACCTATGCCCACTACTGGTAAACTACACGAGAGATGAGAAAGAGTAAAAGTAGATCAAAAAAATTTTATCGATCTATTATTGGTAGCCTTTTATATCTTACAACCACTAGACACGATATTTCTTTTAGTGTTGGTTGTTGTGCTGATTTCGAGGCCTAATCCAAAGGAATCTCATCTTTACTTACTTACAAAGAGGATCATACGATATGTCAATCACCTTTATCCAGGTATGGTCTATCTTACACTTTTGATACTAACAACATCTTTGCTTATTTGGATGTTGATTGGGCGGGGATGTGTAGAGGACAAAAAAGTACATCGGGGGGCTTTCTACTATGTAATTGAATCTTGTAGCTTGGCATAGCAGAAACAAAATTCACACACATCTACATGTGAAGCGAGAATATATTGCTGTGGCTCATGTGCACACAACATATGGATGAAACAAATGCTAGCGGATCTTGGAATAATGAAGATCTTTTGTGATAACTCTGGTGCGATTCGCATTCTTTGCAGATCCCGTTGAGCACTCAAAACAAAGCACATTGATATAAGATACCATTTTATTAGAGATCTTTATGAAAATGGTATCATAAGTATGGATTTTATTGCCTTAGAACAACAATCGGATGATATTCTCACCAAACCATTGAACAACCTACTTTTCAACACTTGTGACCCAGTCTATTGGTGTTGTCTTGGTTCATTAATTGTTTCTATAACTCTTTCTCCTTATCTCGATCTGTTGGGAAATTGAGTTTGAAACTCCATTAAGTGTTACTTGATTAAATATTTGGTTTCGTAGGATTGATTTTTACGTAAGTTCTTTGTGTTTGTGTCAAAAGAAATCCTTCTTTTCTTTCGAAATTAAGGACGCTCTTGTTGTTCTTTCGGGAATGCAATATTATGGGGGAGAGTTCTTTTTGAACTTGCTCTTAATTGTCATATCTTTGTGGGGAGTGCGGTTGTGGAATATTATAGGGGTTATCTTGTATCTTTAAACTCCTTGATGAATGCATTTAGCTTCGGCTTTATGATTGCATCTAAATAAGATGATTTGTGTTTCTTTCTTTTGGACATGAAATGTCTCTTTCGGAAATTTCATTAGGATCCGTTCTTGTACCTTTGCCAATTTTATTGACAAAAGGGGAGAATTAATATGTAGTTCACACTACAAATACATATGGTTTTCGGATCATTATGTAAGGGGAGTGGTTTCCATGTGAGATGGAGTATTGACTAAGAGGGAGTGATACATATCACCATAGTATTGTTGAAGTTGTGATATAATTGAACTTTTGACTTTGTGTAATAATACTATGACACTTTGTATAAAATGATTGAGAACTCTTGTTTTCTTATTGTTGTAGCTACGGATTTTCAAAACAATGATGTTAAACTTACAACCTTTGGGATCATTGGAGTACTTGGAAGTGATTGAAGATTTGAAGTAATGTTGAAGATTAGACATATGGAATAGGAGCTACAAAAGTTAATTTATTTATTTTGTATTCCATATGTATTAATAGTTTTGCCACTAAAATTGACAAAGGGGAGATTGTTAGAGCATTGCTCGGTCGAACTACGCGTGCGTTGCTATCTCGACATGTTTGTCAATGTTAGTGATCAAAACTATAAGTCTTGATTCTAGCCTATGTAGCTAAAGGTCTCGGACTAGGATAGAAAGTGTAGTTGAGCTCAAGAACTCCATGGCAATCATCATACAAGAAGAAGGACTATAGAGGCAGGTGGAATTTCATCACTAAAAGGTATGTGGAGACTTGAACTTACTTGTCCTCAAAAGTCTATTTACTCTATCTCCTACTCTTGAGACAAAGTTGTTTAGACGTATAGACTTTCATTATACACATTTGCTTTATTTGGCCGAGCCGAGTTTAACTGCTTTTGCTCTATTTCTCGAAATATGTGTTGGTAAGCTTTAACTTTAACCAAATCATCTTTACCTAGTGAAAAGTCATGATATGTTTCAATCACTTTGGAAATTGCTCTACGAAAAATGAGTGCAGATAACGTCTATATAACGTTCTGCGAGAATGTTTTAATGATTGAAATGAAAGTTTAGATTACATAACCATTAGTAGGATATAAGCATTGTTGTGGAAACACATATATGTATAAGTCCTTATTCCTTGAACCAAAGTTTACGAACTTTGTTGATCGAAGAAATGGAAGTGGCGCAAGCCAAGTCCGCGAATCGGAAGTTCTCACCCAGAATTTCTAAGGAGTTTGTGTACTCCTTCCATGAGCTTAAGTTCCATGAACTTGATCCAGCGAACTTGAGTAGTTATATCTAAAACCGTTGTTCTTGAACTAATGTTTATATAAACTAAGGAATGCTTTTTGCAAACCATGGCTATAAAGTTCATGAACCGATTGAGTGAATCAAACCGTTTTTTTTGATTGTGTCTTGTGTAGTTACATAAGATCTAAGCAATTGAACAACTCTCTAACTAGTTCATTTGAGTCATTTGAACTAGTTATGGTTGATATGAGAGTGATCATATGGCTAACCATTTTGTTTGACTGTTGTTGAACCAACAAATGTTAATGTTTGGGTAAGGTTCATAAACCCAAAAATTGAACATTTCGTTTGTGTAACAAGCTAAGTTTCGATCAACGGTTGAGAAATATTAGCTTGAATCTAATCAAAGTTTTCATACAACGGTGAATATTGAATGCTTTGTTACTAAGCTAACATTGATTGCAAATCCTGATTTGAAAGACTATATAAAGGGAGAACTCTAGCAAACGGGAACCAAATCCCCCACTACGTGTGATACTAGTTTTCTAATCTAAGAGTCGATTCTCCTTTAACCTTTGGTTTCCTTCTTCTAAAACCAGGTTAACGACTTAAAGACTTCATTGGGATTGTGAAGCCAGGACCATACTACTTTTCTTGTAGTTGTGTGATACGATCTTGCAATTTCTATAAATGCAGTACAATTGAAATAATTGGCTTGATTTATATCTCAGATAGGCAAGATAGAAAAGAAATCACAAACACTTCGTCTCATCATTTGTGATTCCACAATATCTTTTAAATTGTGTTCGATTAAGATTATTATGAGGTGATCAATAATACTAAGGTCATTTTTAAGGAATATAAGTCGGGTTATTGATTAGTTCATATTCACCTTGATTTATCAAAAATGGACAAAACTCATAGGTTTATTAAGTGGGAGGCCAGTTTATCTATTATATAGACTTTTTGTGTAATCTGATTTGTTTATTAAAGTCTTAGACTTTAGTGTAAACTCTTAGTTGTGGGTGAGATCAAGCTAAGGGAATCAAGTACGTAGCATCTGATGGGATCAGGCGTAGGAGCATAAGCTGTACCTTGGATCAGGTGTGAGATTGATTGAGGTTAAGCTACGATTCGGAGCAAAGTTAATTTGGAGTAATGCTGGAAATGAAAACCCAATACGATGTGTGTTCAATACGGACTAGGTCCGGGTTTTTTACGCATTTCTGCGGTTTCCTCGTTAACAAAAATTACGGTATCCATGTTATTTCATTCTCGCATTATATTTGTTTATATAATTGAAATATCATTAGGTTGTGTGTTGTTCAATCAATTAGAATATCCGAGCCTTTTGGTTCTTTGATTTAAATTGATTGACACTTGGATATTGGTCTTTGGTACCATCAAGTTATCTCTTTTGATAAAGACTCGCATGATTTCTATTTGCTTGAGTAAAGATCAAATCGAGAGATTGAGATATAAACTCGTTGATATACTTTTTATCTAGATTTGTGGTTGTCTAGTTGATTCTCTAGAAAGTATCTTTGAGTTTGTCCATCTGATTGCTAAGCGAAATATTGGATGTGGTTGTTAGACCCAGCTTTTTCACAAACCTTATCCATTTAAAAATAGATTACCTTTGTACCCTTATTCATATAATATTTTTCTTTATTTTAAAATACAACAAATCTCTTTCTCTACCACTTCATGGCCCCGCCACCACCTCATTCCACCACGCTACGTATCCACCATCACCACCACCAACATTCAACTACCATTCCACCACCACCAATGAGCCAGAATACAATCTATCTATTTGTCAAAGTAAACACATTTGTAGGAAAAACACATTTATCTTGAGTAAAGATCCAAAATCTATATAGATTCTGTTGAGTTGTAGATGGATGTTTGCTATAAACATTCATCTGAGTGATTTCTCTTTTTGTTGTTTTGTATTCTTTTGGTATCAATAAAAGTTCTATCATCTATGGAAAAATATATATATCTGAGAGGAATACATGTCACTACAAATCTTTTTTTTTTTTTTTTTTTTAAGAGTAATAGGTTTACATAATTTCCCATTTTGATTCCCAAGTAGTACATATACTATGATTGGGTTGCTATCAGGTTAGTTGCAACCTATATAGTTTATTACTGAGAATATAGATAGTTCTTGCATATTCACTTTGTGCCAAGTGTCCTCTTGGAAACCGGGAGTGCGGTGGGAGATTAAATTGTCTGACGGTCCTTACTACGACTTATCCTATCCACCCCTTCATCATACACTCAGATGTTACCTTTGTATAGATTTCTGGGTTTTAACTTTACATGCATCTTGCTCTACCTACGATGATAGATCTAGAAAAATCTAGGTTTTCTAAAAAGAATACGAGATTATGAAATATCCCCTTAGCGCCAAAATGAAGGATTTATTGCGAAATCGGTATGGGATACATGAACCACTTACGAAAGATTCAACATATATTTGGAAATCTTTGTTGTTAGCGTAGTTAAAAGTCCAGTTTGATGATGTCATATCTCCATCATCCTACGGTAACTAAGGTGCGAATTCATTTTTGAACTCGGCAAATATTTTCCCACCTCCCAAGCCAAGAAAAAGCTGAAATGGCGTAGATCCTTCATCAATTCTAAAACTTAAATCAGTTCACTAATATAATTTAAGCGATAACACTTAATTAGTTTAGCTAATAAAGTTCATTAACACAAATTCTGACAGAAAAAGTTTGGATAATAGTAAAATAATAATGCGTTTGGATACGGAAGCGATCGAAGCAAAATTATTTTCTTGTAAAAGTTAACTTTTCGAAACAAAAGTTATTTAAGATGCAGAAGCAAGTCGAAAACAAAGATATTTTGCTTCACCAAATGTCGACTCTTTTTTTATTTGGCTTTAGAAATCTTCTGAAATTTCACCCAAACTAACTTCTTGCTTCTTTGTTGACCAATTTCCAATCCTGCAGCCCCGGTATTCGGTTGATTCGGTTTTTCAGTTTTGTGACTTGTAGTTCTATTAGTATCCTACCGAGTCTGTCCGTCCCTCACACTAGATAAAATTCTTTGAACAGCCATGGCGACCGAGAACACCAAAAATCAGTTCAATAACCAGCAAATAGAGCGTCGTTCTGTATTCGATCTACCACCCAACATATTCGATTCATGTAGCATACTCTCAGATATATCTTCATCTTCGTCATCAAGTTATCCCACTCCATTCCATCTGAAATCTCTACTAATGAAGAAGAAAACACTGGAAACCCTAATTGAAGGGAAAGAAGAAAGTTACTAAGAAGAACAATTTTATACCTAGATGGTCTTGTAATACTTGTAAAGCTGAGTTTGAGTCTCTTCAAGATCAACGTTCTCACTTCAAATCAGACCATCATCGTTTCAATGTAATTACTCCTCTCTGTCTCTTTATTTTTGTTAATTTCGTTTTACTAGGGTTTTGATAAGAATAGTCTGAATTTCTATTAAAGCTTGGGTTGCTAGGACTAGGATGATATTTGTAAAGGAATTCTCAGCAAATTCTGTAGTGAAAGGATAGTTTTTGATAGAAAAATTAGAAACTATTGAAACCTTTTTATCCTCTATGAGCTCATCAACTACTTAGATGTAATTGGGAGTTGTTGAAGGTGCTAGGAAAATCCCATGAATTTTAGATAGAGATTTACTGCAGTTAGGAAAATGGATAATTTATGCTGAAAAAACTAGATTTGGGAATCGCTATGGCGGAACTGTTTTAGGTATTTGATGGATGAATTATGTGGGTTTGGCCACAGATACATTACTGTTCTCAAAGAAGGAAAAAACTAATTGTGGGAGCAATGAGTACATTTATTTGTAGGATGGGTTTTGTAGATGAGAAAGGTAATTAGGCTAAGGTACACCAGGATACCAGCTTTGTTGATTCCAAAATTTTGTCTAATTTATAGTAGGAGAGATATCAAGTGAATTTTGTTTGGTGTAGTCTGGTTGATTCATAAATTATGACTTCTCTCCATTTTATACATACCTCTGGCCAAGCAGACTTCGATGCTGATTGTCTTGAAATTCAGTGCAGAGCTATCAAGCGCCATTAAGTACTCTTTTAGCTATTGGATCAGCTAGTAAATTTCGTTCAGTGCAGTCCGGATGTTTCTATCCTGTGTATGAGCATAAAAATGATATATTGACTCTCACTTTGCCACTCCTGGCTTAATGCTGTTAAAAAATGCTTGAAATCTTATAATGTCCAACTTGATGGTAGTCATTGAACAGCTTAGCATAGGATATTTTAGCATACATGGATGCAAATGCTTTTAGTTTTTGACCTACGCTAATTTAAGATGATATAAGGAGGGTCATATTTTGTTCTTTGTATACTGCATCATACCACATCGACCGTATGTTTTTGAATGCCATCTCCTACTATCTTCTTATGCATCCATGATGGTTCACTACTGTGAGTCAGTGTGTGTTTTTCATTTCCATGATAATTGTGATTCCAAGCTTAATAGGTTCTCCTGTCATCCTGTGAGGTTACCTGCTCAACATGCTTTTTTTATTAACTCCTGCTTTATTCATATCGCAGCATACCTCTGTCATCATGTTTTGAAAACTGCGATAATATACAGATCGCGTGCCCACGATATACCTTCTTTTTTTCGTGTTCTGTGCACTTCTAACAATATGCTCACTCTTTTTGTAGATAAAATTAAGCATTTCCGGAAAAAGATACAATAAAAGGAGGAAGATTTTGATGAATTGGCTTCTGATTCAGTATTCAGAGATTACGATGATATGTCAAGTATATCTGGCTCGGAAGATGAAGCTGAGAAAAGCTCCTTCCCAAGCAATGAGCGCAAGGAGATTAGCAGAAAGTTTAAAAGGAAGTTTTTATCCGTCTTCAGACAGGGAAAGTTGTTTCTCTTTGGAAGTGTTTGCTTGTAAAGGAAACTGAGAATCTCCTGTTTGACAAGGGCTAAATGATCACAAGTTCAATGATGGGCATACATCATACTTGAAGGAGAATGAGCTTGTTGAGAGGTTGAAGAATTGAGCCATGAGCCTGTGATAAAAGCCAGTTGAGGATTGTGTTGCTTGCAAGTGGTGGGCACTTTGCTGGCTGTGTCTTTGATGGGAATTTGGTTTTGGCCACAAAACATTCCATGGTTGGTTTTCTATTCATCTTATTTTCTATAATTATATTTTACCACATGATTTCGTCCTCTCTATGGATACAGTTTATTCATTGACAGAATCTTGGTTTGCCTCAGAACGTGTTCATATTTTCTTATTGTATATTTTGGAGTAAAAAATATGTTTCTGTTCTATAGATATGTTGTGAGCTAAGGCTGAGGAAGCAACAGTCAGCTCATGATGGAGCTGGCAAAACTGCGCATTCTGCAGGAGCTTCTCTTCGTCGATATAATGAACTTGCTCTAAAGAAGGTATTGACTAAACTGAGTTTTGTTTCTTCTGAAAATTTTAATCGATGTTAACCAGTGTCAAAGCTACACCCGATATGTCTGTTGGATATAGGAAAAGCATCACTAGTACCTAATCCTAAGTTATGGCAATGCTGATATCAGAGAAACAAATATAGAGATCTTGTATAATGTTTGTCTGATTATCTATTCACGAACTTAAGCCTGTGAGCTTCTCAAAAGGGATCTCTATTTTTATGCTTCTAACGATTTGTGCTTATATTGGATTAGGAAATTCAAGAACTACTTGCTGATTGGAGGCCTTATTTTTGATGCTATCATGCATTTTTGTCAACGCTCCATCAAACAGTCGCCAGCTGCTTTATAATGGGAGAAGCCATATTTTAGTGATCACATAATGTTAAGCATGTCCCTATCACTGTTACGTAGGCCTACCTTAAAGGAAACTAAGCATCTATGATCAATTAACAAATATGGTCTATGAGGTTGATGAGCAGGTATCGTCAACCCTAAAAGAGGATTTACCAGTGGGTGCAAGTGGCCTTGGAAAAACAAACAGTCCTAAGAAAGACCATTTGGTGGCTCACATGAAGAAAAAGGAAGTTGTTGAAGAATCTAAAGTTAATGAAAGTTCTGATGAACTGTCTGGACCATCGAAAATAAAGTTATTGGTGTATCAACACCTTTACATGTTGCAGCATTTTGTGGCAACACGCAACATATACTGGAGCTTCTGGAACTAGGTCTGGATCCTTGTGCTATAGATGAAAGAAGGACCGAACACCGTATATGTTGGCGACAGAGAAAGGAGCTAGAAACACATTTAGACGTTTCATGGCTTTAAATCTTGACAAGTGGGATTGGAACAGCTGCGAAAGTGCCTAGTCCACTAACAAAAAGAAATGGAGGAGTCTCAGTCTGTTAAACAAGGTCAGATGGTCTATCTAATGTTTTAGTACTTTGGGTTTTATGTGTCAGATTCTTATTGATTGATGGGCACTTGTTAATCCTCATGTGAGCTTTATCTACATATTGGTTACTGGTCGCTAAAAACTTGGCCATGAGTCTTTCATACATGTACTCGATATTTATTCTTCCTTTTTGTTGTAGCATGAGTTGGCTCCAAGTGGGAGAACTTGAATTGTTTTTGCATAGTTCAAAAAATTAGGATCCTTTTCTCTGTGAATCTAGTCTTTAAGTGATCTCTTGTATTTGTCCTTTTAGAGTTCCAATTCATCTGCTATTTTCAATACTGACTCATGTAGTAGGATTTTATCTTATTATCCCTTAACATGTTTCAGTGGTAATGATGATGATGCTGTTTTTAACTTTGTAGGCGGAAAAAAAGATGCAAGAGGAAAGAAAAAGCTAAAGAATTGAAGAAGTTGAAGAAAGCAAAAGAAAAGAAGGCTCAGGTGCATACATTTTCATAATTTATCTTGATGTCCTCTAATCTTTACCATAGTTATCTTATCTCATGATAAAAAATCTAACCTACATTTGATTCTGAGAGCTTTTTTATTCCCTTCAGTCAAATTCACGGGGTTTGGCAATTTTTATAGATGTCAATTGCTAGAAAAATTAGAGATTTTGTTTGTCCTCTCTATGTTGTTGTTCTTTTTTAGTATATTGGTTTAAGTCTCATGGTATTATATGAAACTCATGGATAGAAAATGAGAACATGGATAAAAAATCTAATCATCTGTGTTTTTTTGGTTTATTTATCTATACATCAGCATGGTTACCTTATGATAAAAATCTAACCTACATTTAATGATGAGAACTTCTGTAGCGTTCAGTGAAATTCCCGGGTTTATCAATTGCGAGAAAAAGTAAATGAGGGATTTTGTTTTGTCCTCTCTGTATTTTCTTGCTTCTTAGTTTATTACCAAGACAGCTGTGTTGTTTGTCATCTCATGGTATCGTATGAAACTCATGGATAGAACTCGCCTCTCAAACCCTGCTTTGTGCATTAGTTTGTCAGAGTTCGTATCACATCAGCTATGCTTATGGATGCCATCTACTCAGTTATAGCATTTTCCTATGAACTTTCAAAAGATTGTATATATTCCTGTGGTTATGACCTTGTATCCGCAAATGTGCAGGCTGAGGCAGCTGCCCGTGCAAAAAGTGCTCCAACTCTATGTCACTAGGGTCAGAGTTCTAAATCTGTACCTAAACAGCAGGCAATCTACTAGGCCACCACCCCTTTCTAAAGAGGTCAGTTTAAATTGGCCGTATTCTCAGGCCCATCCACTTTGTACCTCAGACCCTCTTTTAATTTTCTCACTTACCATTTCTGACCAGAAATGTTTGTTTAACTACTTTTTATCAGGAGGAACTGAAGGGAAAGAGAAAAAGAGCACTTGCAGCAGAGAAGAGAATGGCGGCAGCTGCTGCACTTGCTCAGGATACCAACAAAACTGCACCACCACCGACTGTTTCAGGGCCCAGCACTGGGACATCAGATGGCCTCAGTTGTTCGTGTTGTAAGGTTTCTTTGGCTGGGAAAGTTCCTTTCCATAGATATAACTACAAATACTGCAGCACTTCATGCATGCATGTCCACAAAGAATCGCTGGAGGATGAATAATAATACTCTAGGAAATTTTTTTTACCCTTTCATTATAACTCAATACAGCTCCAATCGACACCACTGTTTTCTTAGCTTCATTAAATCAGCAGTGCATTCACTTAAATTTCTTCCTTTTTATCATCTTTCGCGTTTTTACATTTCAAGTTAGGCCCCAGTCTAAGAATTCATTGATGAACCACTCGCTATCACTATCTTGGCAGAGGTCAAGAACCAATGTCATCCCATGTGTGTTATCACAATTCTATCTGTATTTATGAACCTAACTGTTTTGAATCCATAACTTTGATTGGTTCTTTCATAACACTAATACCAATAAACCCCAAACAAAAATCTCACACATGAGTCATCATAACCAATCAATTTTTTTAGGATTTATCACAACTTTAAGATTGTGTGCTAACTTTAGTGCCAGCACAGTAGGTGTCATTTCAGGGTTGCATCTTTAAGACTGTTTTAGTCTATCAGATAAATCATGGGAATTTTGAAAAGACTTCATAAATAGCACAACTAGACACCCATCTTAAGGATAGAAAGAAGAAAGAAGAAAGTCCCTACTCGATGTTCTAAAATAATAAAAGACAGACCCAAATGTATGCACAGGGCCACTCAACTATATGATATTATCTATATCTGTTTTTCACTCTTTTGGAAAAGCTCCAATCTGTTTCCAGCTAAAATGGTAGATTCCTTTTTGTTTCTGGGCAGCAACATCTTAATTTTTAATGAAGCTGAGTAAATATGTTAGTTTTAACCTCAGTGTCCGATTCCCTTTCAAGGTCTATGTCCCTTCATGCATCAGAGCAGTGAGCCTACGACAGTATGTGTTGGCTATCAGCATCAAAAGATAAAAACCTCTTTAGAATACAAGGGGGTCAAGTCCTGTTGCATGAATGGAACTTGGAAACTAATTACACAACTCTATGGTCTAGAAGGCTAGAACGTAGTACTGGGGCATTAGCAAAAGAAGAATGTTTGGGGACCATGGAATCAAAGTTGTGTACGTAGTAAATGACTTCATAAGAGAAACTAGAAAAATTTGTATGCAAGTTGTATATGGAAGTAGCCAAGAAATTTATGAACAGACAGTTCTAACAAAAACAATGCCACCCAAGTCTCGTTCTCATGTCTCCTCCTACTAAACCTACCTAAATATATTCTCCTACAGGCAGTCACTTCATTTATACAACAGCAGTAAAAAAATGATTCATCTTGTTTTACGGTCCATTTGAAGTCTTAAATGCAGTAATTTTGCTCAATTTATGTGGAAGTAGTCTAGCTCAACCGATTAAGCTAACCAAATTTTGATTTTTTTCTTCGGATTACTGAGTTTTAAAAACCGTGAATTAACTGTCCATAAATCAATAGGTATATCCTGCCTAATACCACTAGTTCCAAAGTAAAATCATGAAATCTTATTAGACAAACACCCAAAAATATAAGCCAAAGAAAAGTTTCTTTATTTTTTTTAATTAAACCGGTCAAAGTAAGTCAACGCGTTAATTCCCACTGACCAATTTTGACTAAAAATGATTTCTTTTCTCATTTTATATTCTTTTACAAATCTGATTCACGAACTAATCTCGAAATCAAGACCAATACCGACACAATTATTTTACAAATATAAAAACAAGAATCTTTACGTAAATACAAAATAAAAATAATTCTTGTTTCATCACCTTCCATGTATAATCAACCCATACCTCATCCTCATGACCTCAAATCTAAATATCCACCGTCCAATCAAAATATCAAATCTCTTTCCATATTCTCATTTTAACATCTCCATCTCAGCTCTGTTTCCACCATCATCATCATCCTTCTTCTCCAGATCAATCTCTCTCTTCTATTCTCTTCAGAGACTTGTTCTGGAGAGAGAAAATTAGCTTATTCTTTTCAATTTTGAAACCAGTAGTGATGGTTGAAGCTCAAACATGGACAACAAGAAGAGGGAGTAACCCAAGATTGAAACAGAATAAGTAATTGAAATCCCACTGTACCAACAGGTGAATCAAGATATGGAGGTGGTGCTGGGAATTCATTGTCACCAACAATCACAACAGGTTTATTCATAGGTTCATGGTACTTATCAAACATTGGTGTTTTTTATTAAACAAGTACTTGTTAAGTATCTATGATTTAGGGTATCCAATATTCTTAACTATGTTACATATGATATCATGTGCAATCTACAGTTTAATTGCTATACATTGGATAGAGCTAGTCCCATTACAACATATTACTTCCTGAAAGACAATTCTTTAAGATCTTTGGTTTAATGATTTTCTGCTTCTCTGTTGTATGTGGTAATACATCATTGAGGTATTTGCCTGTTTCGTTTAATCAAGCAATTGAGCGTACTACACCATTTTTTACCATGCAATTTTTGCATTTCTGATTACTTGTAAAAAGAAACTGGTCTATCTACTGTACATTGTTGCCTGTTGTATTAGGATTAAAGAATAGTAATAGTGAACCATTGTTTTGTTTGTTTGGGTTTTTGGTTTGTATTGGTTCTGTGGCTGGGAGATACTTGAAACTGTTGTGCAAAAATTTTGTTGACGTCGAGGTTGCGAAAGCTTCATTCCATGAATTTGTTATTGTTATATGGCACCAATGGCTGCGATGATTTTGTTGCTGTTTACCTTCCTTACATTGAAGGGAATGTATTAGGGTTGACGATTCAGAAAGCCAAAGAGGATTCATTTATTGTGTTCTTGTTATTGTGAATGCTACAGTGGCTTATTTGGTGAATTTGACCAATTTCTTTAGTCATTTAAATGACACGAGTGCATTGATTGGCATATCAAGAATGCTAAAGCTGCTGTAGCTGCTGTTGTGTCGGTTTTTGATTTTTGAGAACCGTTGTAATTAATATGGAATGACAGGATTCGGTGTTACAATTATGCGGTGTTGTATGTTATAGTGAAGGTGTGAAGAGATTCACAATATAGCCAAGTGACAAATAAGAAAATTCACAATGGATTCAAAGGTATGATTGTAGTAAGAAGGATCTTCATTCAATCCTGTCTCTCAGTTATATTGTTTTTTATGTCTTAAATTTTAGCTGAATGCTACACATTCATCAAGAAATTGAATGAACTTTTGATTGAATGTGAACTGAATTTGAGCATATGATGTGATGTAAAGGAAAGGGTTCTCTTTCTCTTTTTTATCTTCATTTAGTGGGAGATAGTGAACAAGAAAAGATTCTTCATTCACTGTCTCTCTGAAACTCATAATACATTACACACACTTTGAATTTGTCTTGTAATATCAATATTTTGTTTGTTTAAGGTCAAAAGTATAGGACACTGATTGAATTATTTGTCTATGAAGAATCATATCTGTAATCGAATATTGTGTATGTTTAAGGTAGAAAGAATTCAATTTAGTGTTTTTTCTTTAAGACGGGGGTAGAAAAAAGCTAAGCAAAAACCTATCTCTTACTTTCAGTGTAATCAAGCTTTCTTATTCATGTTTTTAGACCTCATTTGTAACTTCCTTTTCTATAAGATTACTACTACTTCAGCTTTTATGTTTTTCTATTACTGTATTTGTAATGGACCCATCAATTGCAATTTGATTATGTATGATGATATTGTTTGCATTGTTTCTAATCGTAGTGGTTATAAAACTTTCGTTTTCGTCCTCTTTTTCTTTCATTGATGTTATTTGTTGGATGTTGCTTTTGTTTTTGAAAAGGGCATGATAATGAAAAGACCATGCTTGCTTCAGAAGATATATCTAGTATAAGATTAAAGCCTGTTTAGCTTTTTAAACAAGGATTTCTGCAATAATCACATTATATTTACTAATCATTCATGGAGATATGAATCAAGCATCTCACTCTAAGTAGCTGTTGGTTGTTTTTTGTTCCTATTCAGTCACTGGTTAGTTTCAGTATTCTTTCGCAGTTGTAAAGCTACATATTTCAGCTGTAAAGTTTAATGGTATTCTTTCTCATAGTTTATTTATACATAAAGCTGGCAGTTGAAAAGTATTTTCCTTAGAGATGAAGCTTAAAAGATTAGGTGAATCATTGTCTATCATCTTGTATATTAATCTAACTACAATTGGGATTTTTACTTTAACATCTGACAGGATCTTAGACAGTTCTAATTTAGAGTACAATTAGAGAACAAGGTTGCAGACTGTTGAAGTTATTGCAGGAAAAAGTTTAATCTTTTGGTTGGTTTAAGTAATGAAGTGGTAAACCTGATTAATATCAGCATCCAAAGAGTAACTTTCATTGGTTGTCTCATGTGTTTGTTTGTTCAATTTGGCAAAAACTCAGTATAACAAGTTTGTCCTTAGTTTTGGTTCACAGCATAAAAGTGGATAGAAGTTGAATCCAGATGACTTTGAACTAGTATTGGTCCAAGTCCAAGAGAGAAAGGCCCGTATAGAGGGTCACTTTCTAAATTTCACGCTTTGTGATTTCTTTCTCATATATAAACAACTCAAATTTACCTAGAATTCTAAAGTTTAGGGTTCACCAAGAGAAGCAATGGACAAACGAACAGCATTAGACGAGATGGATGCGAAAAGCTATGGTTATGCTTGTGCACACCTTCCTCACGAGGTACTTTTGCAAATATTGCAGAGACTTCCTGTGAAAACTTTGATGAGATTCCGTTGTGTATGCAAATTATGGTCAGAGTCAATTGTGAATGATCCACGATTTACCGAAGCTTACTTTCTTGAATCTCAAAAGAATCCCATTCTCATATTTAAGTACTTACCCAAAGAGTTGGATCATATGGAACGTCCGTACAGTTTTTTGCGTGAAAAGGAAGAATACCGCACGAATCACTTTTCTATTTAGAAAAAGATCAGTTTGTTAATGGTGAAGATAAAGTCTTACATAATATGCAGAATCTAATAGCTTCGGAAAACAGTTCTCCAAGGAGATTAATTGGTTATTGCAACGGCTTATTATGTTTTATGGTGGGCGTTCCATATTCTAGTGGATACTGCTCTTATTTCGTCGTCGAGGTCTTCAACTTTAGTAAACTAGAGAAACTACGCATTGTCTCTCGCATACCTACACCCCCGCTCACATCTGTGGGTGATTGTCGATTTGGATACGATGTCCTGGCAAAAGAATATAAATTGATGTGCATC